>JACEGR010006413.1:0-61080 GCA_014170235.1 Listronotus bonariensis | reverse complement strand
TAACCACCAGGGCCACCACCCCAAAATTCTTAAATGAGAAGGCGGGTCGAGTGATACATCATTTTAAAGCTCCTGACGAGTACTTTATAACCCTAGAATATGAAGGCAATATCTTCATCTATTACAAAATGGCGGTACTTTAAAAATTACCTAAATACCTGATTTGGATGGTCATATTTCCGAAACTAATAAAGTTAGATGTACCTAATGTGGTGTTTTTCTTAAAGCTCTTTTAAAGGTCTTTTTAATGGTGATACTGGTAGTAATATACAGGGTAGAAGAAAAGTACATATTTTTATATTTAAGAACCCTGTATGTTATTTTACCATTAAAAGATCTTAAGAAAATACCACATTAAGTACATCTAACTTTATTAGTTTCAGAAATATGACCATCCAAATCAGGTATTTAGGTAATTTTTTCTTCTTGGGATTGAGGTTTTTTTTATAATATAACAAATAATGTACATTTTCTGACGTTTCGCCTTACATGAAAACCACCCATCAAATCAAAAACATAGCGTCATAAAGGGCCTAGCTGATAGGGCAATTCAGTTGACATCACCTGAATACAGACAAGAAACATTAAATAAAGTAAGAGACATTTTAAAAAACAATAATTTTCAATTACCACTAATTAATAAAATTATTAAACAAAGAATTCAAAAATTTTATAATAAAGAAGCCTTCACTACCATAAATGACAACTTAGAAATTAAAAAATATATCGCCATGCCATACACAAACAATTTGTCGGAAAAAATTAAATATATTTTAAATAAACACAATATTATAGTTTGTCACAAAGGACACAACTTAATAAGTCAATTTTTTACAAGACTAAAAAGTGAAACACCCCAAAAGAAAAAAATCAAATGTCGTTTATTCCATCCCTTGCTCTAATTGTCCAAAAAATACATTGGTATGACTACCCAACATCTAAACAACAGATTAAATGGTCACAAATACCAAAAAAATGCATCTACAGCTTTACATAAACACGAAATAGAAACAAAACATTCTTTTAATTACACAGAAACAAAAATACTTGATCAAGATAAAAAATACCAAAAACTAATGGTAAAGGAAATAATCCATATAAAAAAGAAGAAAATTGTGTAAACAACAAAAAAGACATTGAAAACTTAAGTCAAATTTATTACAATTTAATAAAATAATAAAGGTATCTATCTCAAACAATTTTTTGAAACCGTATTAACACAATTTTTTAAGTTAAAAAAATCAACTGAAATTCTTATCCTGCCAACTACCAACAAAACAGTTGCATTAATCTCTAATACATATCTAATATAAAAGGTATGTTTTCAAGGTGCGTATCCCATTATTTTATTTTATTAGTTTAATGTTTTTAAAATATAATTTTAATTGTCTTATGTCTACCTTTGTGTCAGTTTTATTATATAAATATAAGAATTTTAAATGTAAAAAAATCATCCATTTAATATTTTGTAAATAATTATTATTGTTTTAACTCGTTATTATTTTTGTAGGAACATGCCAAAAGACTATCGTTAAAATAAATAAATAGATCTTTGAAAAAGCCTTCCATGTAAGGCGAAACGTCAGAAAATGTAAATTATTGTTTTATTAATTAAAAAAAAACCTCAATCCCAAGAAACAAAGTAAAATAAAAGTAAATTATATATATATATATATATATATATATATATATATATATATATATATATATATATATATATATATATACAACTCAGGTAATTCATTTAGAGCTGAAATATTATTTAGTTGGTTATTATTGCTCTAACTGAATAAACAAACATAATTTCTATGATACAATAAAAATTTAATGGAAATAAGGTGTAAAAGGAATTTTCAACAGAAAATAAACCTCTTAAAACGCACTTTCATTAGATTATTCAGACCCACGCAAAACGGCCTTTCGACTAGGGGAAACATCTAACAATGGCCGATATAAAACAACCCCGGTTGTAAGGGGTGAATACAAATTCTGGCATCTTATATTAATTGTTTTATTAGTCCGAGTATAATTAAAAGTTTTTTTTGTTGTAATAATTTTATTACAAAATTTTCTTTTGAGGTTTTTACCATTAAGTAAGCTAGTTTTTGTGGTTTAAAAAATAAACATACTAATACATACTGCATGAGCAATAAGTTTTAATATATCGGCCAGTAATAGATATAACAAAACGAGCACTATTAGTCACGCGGGATTTAGTTTGATATGTTAGATTAGATTGTCTCTTTTCCTTACATTGGCTATGTATTATGTTATTTAGCTCAACCGGTATAATAAAAAGAAAAGTATTTATCGCACCTGGAGCTACCTATATTATTATAATCCTATAAATAGAAGGGCAATTATGCATGCCACACTGGTGTAGATAATTTTTTCAAATAATTTTATGTAAAAACTGGGACATGAGTCCCGTACCAAATTTATATCAGATGCTAGTGGCCTTAAGAAGAACACAGAAGAAAAAAAATAATTATTTTCGAATTCGTAAAAAAGAGTTTATTTTGGAAATCCCTCCCCTTTGGAAAAACTCCAAGTTTCAAAAGCAAATCCTCTATTTGCATTTTTTTCGTTAATTTAATCAAATTTTATTGACAAATTCGGAACTTAATGTGGTATTTTCTTAAAGCTCATTTAAAGATCTTTTTAATGGTAAAATAATATACAGAGTTCTTAAATAAAAAAACATGTACTATTTCTTCTACCCTGTATATTACTACCAGTATCACCATTAAAAAGACCTTTAAAAGAGCTTTAAGAAAACACCACATTAGGTACATCTAACTTTATTAGTTTCGGAAATATGGCCATCCAAATCAGGTATTTAGGTAATTTTTAAAGTACCGCCATTTTGTAATAGGTGAAGATATTGACTTCTTATTCTAGGGTTATAAAGTACTCGTCAGGAGCTTTAAAATGATGTATCACTCGACCCGCCTTCTTATTTAAGAATTTTGGGGTGGTGGCCCTGGTGGTTAAGGGGTTAAAGGGGCGCCGTCCAATTTTTTGTAAAAAACGTTCCCCCTCAATAAATATCTTGACGTGTTTCGGCGATTTTCTCAAATCTGTCTCGTTTCGAAGATAACTTGAGTGGAAAGTTTTTAAATGAACACCCTGTATGTTTAGTTTTTACTGTTTATAGTTAAATTGAGTAGTTATTAGTACTGCAGATACAGAGAATTTTAAAACCTGTAAACACTGGTCACTGACCTTTGGATATTTTTCTACAGGGAATTTACGTTTAAATCGTTATTAAGGGTAAGATACAATATTTTTTATGTTTTTAGTGATATTACTTTATTGTATGCAAGTATTAGTTTATTTTGTCAGATAAAAAAATATTATAGCAAAAAGGTGACGTTACAAACATAACCTATATTTTCGGATACATCTAAAATCGAGCGCTCCTTATTAAAAAGTTTATCTTCCTTGATGTGCAGTGCCCATCACAATGGTCAAACTTCGTAAATGATTAACACAATTTGATATCTGACGATTGTATTTTAGGTATTGGACCATGCAGATCTTTTTATAAAGATTTTTTTTTAAATAATTAATAATAATAAAAAACTTGCCCATATGACGCCAACTTACGTAGACACACCGTATAGGTAAGCTTAAAATTCGTATAACTGTCAATGACTATAGTTATTTTGCTGACTTATTATAATTATTTTATTTTCTCCAGCAGTTGACTCATAAAATAAATGTTTTGTTTCTGTGTTTCACTAGGAAACAACTAATCAGTGACAAATCAGCAAAAGATTAATTACCATTACTAACGCTGCTGTAATAATAAAGATTATTTTAAAGCTGCTTTGTAAAAACAAAAAGAAAATTGCTAGCAAATAATAATTGTAATTTATCGCAATAACAACTAAATATATTTTATTATAAATATACATATAAACCTTGTTAGGAGATACAAAAAACATACAGATTGTCCAAAAATTTTTGGGAAATCTCTCTCATTTATATACAGGGTTATTTTTGAGTTGTTATCTTTTAACATACTTATCTTTTACCTCTTCTATCACTCCAGATATTTGTACAAAATTTGGGACACTTTGTTTACCGTTACATTACATTTTTTGCTGTATAACTTTAAAAAATTACCGGTGGCGTTCGAACCAAGGTTAGTTTATGTTTATAAGGTTGCGACACATTCTTAACTTTTAGGCGGTTCGAGGTGAGGTCGGGGACGCAAGGAAGGGCACTCCACGGAGAAAAGTTGGCAAGACTGGGTAAAATCAAAGTTGATGATCAATCCAGTGGCGTCTAGAATTTGCGCATTTCATTTTGCATTATTTTAGAAGTGATATTTGTTGAAAGATGTTATTCCAAATGTTTTTTATTTAAAGTAAAAGAATTTACAACTTAATAATAATTAAAAACTGTTGTATAAACGGTTGTTCTACTAATACAATAAACAATATATCTCCGGCACTGAACAACATGGCCGAAAAATGGGAGATGTGACGTCATAACACGTCAAAGCAATATGGCCGAATGTCGTGACCTTATATAGATCGACTTTGGTTACTATCAGCAATTTTAGGCGTTCAACCAATTATAACCGCGGTAATAATTGGTGACTACTTTGACGTATAATACATTGTTTAAACGTCAACATATCCGATTGGTAAATACCGTTTTAGAATTGGTTCTTCGCCTAAAATTGATATATAATTTTAAACTAAAGTAGGTTATATTTTAAATCTAAATTAAAATACATAATAAGTTTAAATTAATTCAGTATGTTAAACTTAATATAAATGATAAAAATGTACTAGAAAAAGTTAATATTAAAAAAAAGTTTTTTGATCAATAATAGGTTAAAAATATAATAATTTCGATAAAAGACTTAAGTAGTTTTTAGGATTTTTTGGTTGGCAATAGTTATAGTAAGAACATTTTAAAAGCGCAAATTCGGTACCCTTTGAAAATAATACAAAAAACATAAAAAAGGCCGCCTGCAATCGGACTATTTTATACAAAGGCGCCGCTATCTTTTACAGCGACGCGCCGATACACGATGGGATAGAAATCCAAAATTTTGGCCAAAAAGCAACTTTGTTTACTAAAAAAGTAAAAGAGTTTAAATAATAAGAGCTATTGTTGTGTTTCCGATGCAGTCTCGCGAAGTCTCGCTACTTTTGTCAAAGATTTTTTTACCTTTTTCTATATCAGTTGTTGTACTTACAATTGCCTTCCTACTTTTTGCTACTTCTGAGTGTAAGGACAGATACAAGATTTTTGTATAATTTACAAGGTTTTCCATTTTAAAAATTAATATGTTTTGTCCTACACTGTATATCCTAAAAGATAAAAGCTTCTAAAAAATTCTGATGAAAGATATGGATTCTACAGAATCTACCCAACAATACAGTATTTTTATTTATTTTATACGTTAAAAAATAAAAAAGTTGGGAAGATGTATTTCTATTACGCTTCTAAGAATAATTTAAAATAATTTTTCAGATTTGGATGGTCATATTTCCGAAACTAATTGAGATAAACACATCAAATGTAGTATTTTTTTAAAGCATTTTAAAAGATTTTTTTGGTGGTGATATAACATTCAGGGTTTTCAATTAAAAAATCATACCTATTGTTGTACCCTGTATAATATCATATGGGATAATAATCATCGGATTACTGATTAGAATACTACCGAATTAACCAAACAAGCTGACATTTTAGTTTATTTTGTACAATAAAAAATAATAATGTTAAGTGGGGTGTAAATTTGTAATAACATATAATAAGTTTTAGGTTTCCAAAAGCATTTGTAATAATTTATAATATTTTTCCAGTAAAAAGCACCTCATTTTAAGTTAGACTGGTAAGTTTCAGAATTTTGACCAAAAAATGAATTTCTATCCCATAGTGCGATGACCAGCTGCATTAACCGGCATATCATAAAAGAAATATAGCAAAGGCGGCCGCGAAGACAAGCATGCCAATTTATTTGCTTTAAACTTTTTGTGATTTTTTTCTCATCAAAGAGCACCGAATTTACATTTTTAAACTGTTCTTTCTATACAAATAAAAACCCATTTGATTTTAGCCTATTTATTTTACATTTTACTGGATATCAAATAGGTTAAATATTAATTATAATTTTATAGGTACAGCAAGCTAATTACTTTCCAAATAAATATACCCAAATAAAATATGTATTATGTGAGAATAATTATCAGTCGTTTTTAAATAAGCAGGTATAGTTGGTTAAAAGACATTTCATTAAAAATAACCTCTATACCGTAATTTATTTAAAATTTCCAGTCCATAAAAAAGCAAAAATAAAACCTGGGTGCATAAAATAACAAAGCTATTAGAAAGATTAAAACGAATAGTGCGTTTACAATAACGTAGTCATTTGTGCCAGTTAGATTCTGAGTTGGCATTATGCAGACAAATTTAATTTAATAAGAAAAGGTAATGCCAACTTAAATCAAAGTTTTTTTAAATTCTATAAAAAAATTATACGGTATAAGTAAAAATTTTTTTATACAGGGTATAAAAGTCAATACAAATAGGTTAATGGTGTATTTTTGAGGTCAAAATGGGATCTTTGTCTATAAATCAACAGTGTGTCCCAAGATAGTTGTTACAAGAAGCAAAATGAACCAAATTTTTTAAAAATTTTTAAACGGCATTTGGAAAAAGTGGTCGCATGGTCCAAAACTGAAAAATACTAAATTTTATTAAAACCGGATATACACAGAGCTATAACTACATATAATCCGAGAAAAAGCAATAACGAGAAGCGACATTAATGTCGGCTCCTTTGAAGTTTTGGGGTCTGATTTTCATAACCTCGAGTTTGGCACTGTTGATGTAAAGACACCTTATTTTCGAGAAAAATAACTACTAATTGTGAACAAACAGTTTCTACACTGAGAAAACTAATGAAATTGTTCGGCGAAGTTGTTTAGTCCGAGGCCTAATGTACTTGATTTTTTTTTATTTCTATATATTACTTAATTATTTATGATTTCTTTTTCTATTTGCTACGAAATATTGTGCTTTAAGGTATAGGAGTCCAAGTGAATGCATCATAGATAACGCAAAATTTATTTTTTCTTAAAGCAAGTGCAATAGGATAGGCTAAGAGGAAGCGTATAAAATTTACTACAGAATTCACGGATATAAGGGTTTACAGGAGCACAAATGCACAGAAAAAGGTATTATTTTGGCAAAAAGTCATTTTTGATATAAAAAAATAGGTTGTAAAAGAAATACGACTCACAAAGACAAAATTTTAAGTTTTTGTGCAGGGTGCGCAAAAGCTTAACATTATTATTGGTATTAAGAAATGACCTACAATTTCTGTTAATTTAAAATTTGCTCTAGAATAAAGTTAAAGAAATTTCCGTGGTTATGTGGTTTTTCAATCTTAACGCTTTAGAGAAAAACATTTAATTTTTAACATTTATGCATTTTTGAAGCTAAATTTGAAGAACAGTGTCGAACATAGAAACGAATTTCCAAAAGTTTAAATTTTTGAAAAATATTTTTTTAGGTTAAAATTAAATTATAACCTATGAACTCATGAACCAATTTCAGGCTAAAGGTAAAGCTAATACTAATACTAAATTTAAGTTCTTCTGAATAAACCAAGCTTTAAGTTGAGGAAAATTGTAAGGTTATGTGGTTTTCAAATTTTGACGCTTTGAAGAAATGATTCCAATTTTCAACGTTTATTTATTATTGAAGCTAAGTTTTAAGTACAGTATCAAATACAAGATCAAATTTCCAAAAGGCTTCAATTTCTGAAGAGCATTTTTCTAGATTAAAATTAAATTACGATCTACCTGCATAAACCCATGAAAATATTGAGGGTAAAGTTAAAACTAATAGCTAAAACCAAATTTAATTTTTCCCGCATAAACCAAGCTTTTTTTTTTGTTTTTTTAGTCACCTATTCCTTTATGCAAATCAATAACAACAAAAGTTTCTTGATTTTATTTCAGACATAATGTGGTATTCTCTTGTATATGAGTATTAGACCACAGAAAAATATCATATATAGTTATTTTGTATGTGCTTGAACCCACACATTTAAACTCTTTTACTGATTGCGTTTAATGAAATAGCCTATAGTTTATTTTAATTTTCCTAGGACAGTCTATCGCAGGCTACCCACGCGGCATGTTTGCAATGAATGTTGCCTATACAACTGGCATGTTACTTATTTTTACTGCTGTGAATCTATAATAACGTGCAATTTCAAGTCATGCTTTCTATAAATTATTTATTATTAAATTAATTGGTTGGTTGCATTAATTAAAGGTTTAACTGAAAAGGAAGCTTTCTGATAAGTTTTCTTTAAATAATGATTTTCCATTAAAATTAGTTTTGGTAATATAGCGGTTTTCGCTATTATAAGATATTTTTGAAAAATTCTTTTTGGGACGTTTCTATAGGTCGATTATGACACAAATCTGTGTGCGCGTTTTCCAAAATCCATTTCTATAATTTATTATTAATAAAAACATATTACGGGACGGTGGAGTGAACAGGGGTGCTGGGTGGGGACAAAACAGTATAAATCCAACGTCAAACACAAGAAAACATTAATACACTGCACTCGGAGCACATGAAAATGTAAATTAATTTTGAAAAGTATTAAATTTTTCGAAAAACTATCCCACACATATGAGATATCTCGTCCGCCATTAATTAAAGAAGGAAAATAGGCGCTAGGCATTCATTTTGGTCAGCTGATAACATGAAGTTCGTCATTATGAAAATGACAGTCTTGATAGAAGCAGCGTTGCCAAACTTCTTATGAAGAATTGACACCAAGCCTATTTCGGGGATTATCCACCATTTCCATGAGAAACAATGGTATTTTTGTAGAAATGCCTCCTTCTTTATGTTTAGGTATTTTCCTTTTTTCTCTACAAATTATAATAGGAAGAAGGAATAACCTAATTTTTCATATGAATTTTGTCCTGTATCTTCCTTTTTTTAAGCTATTGACACTTTCTCACTTTATTTGGCAACATCGCAAGACATTTACAGTTCTATTGCAAACTTTTCTTTTTTATGCAGTGACAGACATGGCGGGATTGTTGAACTATTATTTATTTTTAATTTTTTTAAACAATTTTTGGACATTTTGTAAACAGAAAGTGCGGTATGTACTGTGAAATACTGTTTTTGGGCGTTTAATGTAGGATTTCTACTGTTTCGTCCCCACCCAGCACCCCTGTTCACTCCACCGTCCCGTAATATGTTTTTATTAATAATAAATTATAGAAATGGATTTTGGAAAACGCGCACACAGATTTGTGTCATAATCGACCTATAGAAACGCCCTGAAAAAGAATTTTTCAAAATCTCTTATAATAGCGAAAACCGCTATATCGAACTATTCCCTTAGTTTTTACGGAATGCGTTAGGAAAATGCTTTTTCTACTCGCGTGTGCAAAGTCCTTACTATTTTTTAGTTTTGTTAAGTTACCAATTTTTTTACCACTCTTTATCCTAAAAATAAGCCTTTTAGGACACAGGTTTATTTGAATTTGTATTACCTAAGGATTCACACTCTAAAAGATTAGCATCCAATTTCAAAACACCTTGTATAGTTTGGACCTGCCTATACGGGAAGTGTTTTTTTGTTTTTTAATTGAGATATCTCAGAAACGACTGCCTTAATCAACTTTTACCAAGTATACCTTTTATGTATATATATATATATATATATATATATATATATATATATATATATACAAAGTATTTTACTCCCTTTAAAGACAGTTAAAAGAAAACATCCTGCTTTTCTATGACCTCGATACAGCCTCACTGATGAGTTCCTGTAAGGCAGGCAAAACCGGTCTGGGAGAGAGTCGTGGTGGATAGCATAGATAATGTCGGTTAAGTTACTGGACACCCTGTATGTATGTAGGTAATTTGATTAAAATTGATGAAAACTTTGATGTCTATTGGTGCCTAAACGGTGAAGTTTATCGACTTTAATAAAGAGTACCTTATTTTTGAAGTTTTGATTGTCTATAAAAATGGCGCCCCAGCTTTGCGATAACTGTCAACATAAAAAGTTATGATGTAAATAAATTTTAAGTTTTAGGTAAAGTGCCCTCTGGCGGTATATAAAAAAGTACTTTTGTCTTAAAATTTTAGAATCTGCAAAAGTTCGATTTGTGTGCCAAATATCAACTGGATTGGTTAAAAAATAAATGCAATATGGCGAAAAAACCAAAATAAAAATTGAACTTTGACGGCTTGTAATTCGAAAACGAAACATTTTGAAAAAAATTATTTGAAGCTCTACCCTTATTTGGTCAAGTAGAATCACCCCCTTAAGTTCCGTGATCAATTTTTGAATCACCCTACATATAAGTGTTTTTCGGCAAATATAATTTAAGTCCCCCAAAAACCAGAGGCTAGTTGCAGGCACTACTATTTTAAAAAATTTTAAAATCCATGTTCAAATCCGTAATCTGGAAAATAGCTAATTTAAACCATTTTGTTTTCCAGCTCTAGCTAAACAGCAATATCATTGTAGCTTTGTAATTTATTAGTAGTAATTAAATACCCCTAATTAGCCATATTTCGAATAAAGCGGATTTGTTTAGAGAATTATTTATAAAGTTTACAACAAGCAAATTAAATTAGAAACGTAAATGATATCTATTTAAATATATTTTAAAATAATTAAAATACGATTTTAAAATATCTTGACCACCACAGTTGCCAAAACAAGTTGCTTTGGTTAAGTTTTAACTTAATACGACTTTATTATTGGAGATTTATTTATGTGGTATCTCTATTTGTTTCAGTGCCCAACAGGGCTAATTTGCCCTCTACCAGGGGCGAACCTAGCTCCATAATTATTGGGGGGGGGTAAATTCCAGCATTTTACCAACTCATATATATAAATATAATGTATATATATATATATATATATATATATATATATATATATATATATATATATATATATATACATACATATATATATATATATATATATATATATATATATATATATATATATATATATATATATATACAGTGTCCAAGATAAGGTATCCATGAAAATTTTTCAAGTTTCTAAACGGCATGTAAATAAGCTTTAAAAATCACAACTTTTTCTAATTTAACCTAAGCTGTATCTCCAATAGGTATTGAGACTCTCATGCTTAGGATCCTTATCTTGGACACACTGTATATATATAAATTAAGTGTCTCTCATTTGTAACTTCGTTATTACTCAAAATATGAAACAGTTTAAATTAGCAAACTAGTATCTTTTTTCACGCTCTTTAAGACTAAACATTAGAAAAAACAATTGACAATCGGGTTGCTGAGTTATACAGTAAAATACCCCTTTTTAAAATAAATATATTTTAAAGGGCTTTAAGAAAATACCACATTTGATGTGCCTATCTTTTTAGTTTTTGGCAATATAGCCATTTAAATCTGAAAGATGTGTAGATATTTTCCCCCGTTTTATTTCTGACACTAAAACTTATTGCTTATAGCTTAAAGCTGTGATATAATGAAAATTGAACGTAATTTTTAGATTTGAATGGCCATATTTCCAAAACTATAAGAGATAGACATAGCAAATGTGGTATTTTCCTAAAGCTCTTTTAAATATCTATTTATTGGTAATGTAATATACAGGGCATTTTATTTAAAAATGCCAGTGTACTATAAAATTTCTGAGGATGGCTATATTTCGAAACCATGAAAAATTGGATATATCACATGTGGACTTTTTTCAAGGATTTTAAAAGATCTTTCTAATGGTGATAAAATATACAGGGTGTTCCATTTAAAAAGGTTATTTTGCTGTATAACTCAGAAACCCGATTGTCAATTCTTTTTCTAATCTTCAGTCTTAAAGAACGTGAAAAATGCTACTAGTTTGCTAATTTAAACGTATTTCAAATAATAACGAAGTTACCAATAACGGGCACTTAATTTGGATGACCCTGTATAATAATTCTTTACAAGCACGTTATAAGTAACAGTAACTAGGGCTGATCTTGCATTCTGTAACGATACCGATTTTCTACCCGATAAGATGATAAAAAGATTGATATAAAGAAGTTATTTTAGACAAAACAATAAACCTTCCTAGTCAATGTTGCCACTTTGTACTCAGAATCAAAAACTATATGATGGGTTTTGTTGTTAATAACAATAATTAATTAATAATAATTCAATTAGTGATGATTATAGTACAACAAATAAGGTATATATTTATTTTTTGCTAAAATATTTTGGGACTAATCTTTTAGCAGGACCTACATTTACCCAAGTAACTAAAATAATTGGGGGTGGACGCCCCCTGCCCCCCATAAACACGCCCCTGCCCTCTACGATTTTTTAAACTGTCATTTTAATTTATAACTGAGAATTTAAAAATGCCACTTAATTAAATTATCCAAGAGCCCGTGAGCGACAGACCGTCATTTGTAAGCTGACAGTTTGTCAGTGCTTGCTCCCAACACAGGTAGAGGCAATGGTAGACTTTGAAGTTTGACTCATAGTGGCTTTGGCGGGTTCCAGGTACCAAAGGTTAATGAATTAAAACTTAGAGTTTCTGACATTTTGTAAACCCTGACTCTTAGGTATGCTACTTGGGTAGCTATTAGAAGATATTTTCTCAGATAATCTTCACAGTTCCAATCCCTGGACATAGACATAAGCAGGGTGTAAAAATAGAT
Source organism: Listronotus bonariensis (assembly GCA_014170235.1). Lineage (NCBI taxonomy): Eukaryota > Metazoa > Arthropoda > Insecta > Coleoptera > Curculionidae > Listronotus > Listronotus bonariensis. Next base: position 48,355 of record JACEGR010006413.1, on the reverse strand, counting down.
TCGTTTCTGGTTAAACCGGAAATGATGAGAAGCAGCTTAATACGTGAAACAATGCTTATTTATGTGATACACCTACGTATAGATGGGCCCATATTTAATTCATTCTGAAGGCGATGAGGCAAGTACACAAAAATGATAAAGTAAACAAACCTTTTCGAATGCACATAGCCTCGGACAGAGCCTGATTACATATTTTTAGATAAATAATACAAAAATACATTGCTACAACACGTATCACCTACTTACAAAACATTCTCTTTATTTTGCCTCTGTCCTACTATAAAACCGGTGGCACGTGGCGTGGTACTAGAAACTCGTCGGGTTAAATATTTTTGCTGCAATAAATCATTGTTCACAAAAAGGGTTTCTTTACTTTATCATTTTTGTGTACTTGGCGCATCGCTTTCAGAATGAATTAAATTTGGACCCATCTTTACTAAATTTTCTTTCAATATCTTAAAAAACAAAAGAGGTGTAGGGATGAGCCACGGGCTAGAGACACTCGGTATATAATTACTGAAACTGTATAAGTAATTTAAAAATATGTGTAATTTCTTAAAGACATTACTTACCTTTTCAATTTATACTTTTGTCCCTCGCACTTAATAATAATTTATTATATTTTTTCAGGTAAGACCTTGAGGCTTTAGAAGAGAACAAGGGTAATGTACATAAAATTTATTTATATACTACCAAAGTATGTATTATTTCTACAAAAGTAAGTACACACAATTTGCTAAAAATTCCTAAATACACAAGTGCATAGAAAAAAAAAGAAAAATAAAGCCTTTTTTTTCCAAAAGAGGCTACGAATATTGGCAGCAAAAAATAAAACACTGTTTTATTTTTTTGTTACTTTAGGACATTTTATACTGCTAATAATTTCATCATTAGTTTAAAAATAATAAGATGCGATCTTCGAATTGCTAGAAATAGGTTTATGCTTTACGTGACTGAAAAATATTAAAAAAACGGTATTGGATTCGGATATTTTATTAAAAAAATGTAAAGCCATTTTGCGTAAGGGGATGAAATTCACAGTGGGTATTATATCGATTTATTTGCAGTTTCTATATATTTCAGATTCACTGAAACATGGGCGCACATGTAATTATATTGTAATATAAGACGTAATACAGGGTGGCCCACCATATTCGGCACGGTCTGTAGCTGGATAACCATGGGGTTTTTAAAAAAAGTAAATACTGGAACATATACAGGTTGGATAAGACCACAGTATAAAATTATTTTACTCTATACAGGATGTCTCAAAAAAGTGTGACGTATCAAAGTTATATTTTTTAAATGGAACACCCTATATTTTATGACGGTTTTAGATTTTACTTTAAAAATAACTCAAGTTTGTTAATAGTACTAAGTGTCTAATTTTATTCGTTTTTGTGATATTTGATTTTTTTGAAAAATGCAGAGGTAAAATTAAATTGATTTTACTTTAACACTTTTAACACTTTAAACTTTAAAATGTGTAACCAGATTATAAAAAGTTTGCGATATCGTACGTAGGTCAAATCAAGATTAAATATTATACAGGGTGATCAAAAAAATTTTAATTTTTCAGAAAATCAATCTCTCTTATTTTAAATGGAACACCCTGTATTTTTTTACGTCACATGATGACAAATAAAATACTCTTTCAAATGGTGTGTAGGTTGCCTATATCTATCTTTTGTGCTTTTTAGTAAAATCTGTTTTTACAAATTTTTAGTCCAAATGTTTATTTAAATTTTTAAAGTTGGCTGTGACATAGCAGCCATTAATATTTTTCTTAAGAAAACAACAACAACAACCATTTATTGATTACTAGTGTTTTAATCTGTTTAAAAGAAATTTCAATGATTTTAAATAAAAACCCTTCTTCTACAACAACAAGATGATATAATACTGGTAGGATGTGAAAAAAATGGTTTACTTTAGTCTAGATTTAATCCTAAAAAATATTCCAGGAGAAACCATCTGACAACCTTAATAGTTGCTTTAAAAAATTTGACATAGTGATTATGGATAATGAAAGAAACGAGTTATAGGTCACAGAATGTCGTCATAACTGACCAGAGGCGTTATTAGGATTGTTTAAAAACACAAGTTTTATTATTACCACATTCAGCTGAAATAAGTGTTATTGGAAGTAGCATTATAAGCAACTAATGTTTTTTTTCTGTAAATTTTAAAAATAGTGGCAGATATTACAAAATCTTTTAATTTTGTGCTTTTTTCCAACAAACTTACATTTTGCAATAACGGCTTAGTAAATAGGCATAGCTATATCACAGCCTACTTACATTTAAATAGACATTTGGAATAAAAATATGTTAAAACGGAATTTACTTAAAAAGTCTAAAAGATAGGTATAGGCAACCTATAACCATTTAAAAGAGCATTTGGTTTGTCATCATGTGGTGTAAAAAAATATAGGGTGTTCCATTCAAAATAAGAGAGATATTGCTATTTGACTTTCTAAAAACTGAAATTATTTTTTGATCACCCTGTATACTCTATGATCTCGATATGACCTACGTATGATAAGGCAGACTTTTCCTAATCTTTTTACACATTTTAAAGTTTAAGGAGTTTATATTGTGAAAATAAAATTAATTTAATTGCACCCCTGCATTTTGAAAAAAAAATGAAATATCACAAAAACGAATAAAATTAGACACTTGGTACTATTAACAAACTTAAATTATTTTTTTATGTAGAATCTAAAACCGTCATAAAATATGGGGTGTTCCATTTCAAAAAATATAACTTTGATACGTCACACTTTTTTGAGACATCCTGTATAGAGTAAAATAATTTTATGCGCCTTATCCAACCTGTATATGTTCCAGTATTTACTTTTTTAAAAACCCCATGGTTATCCAGCTACAGACCGTGTCGAATATGGTGGGCCACCCTGTATATATATTCAAGGGTAAATTTACAAAGCATAGGTAAATAAAGATTTTGTTTTAGTTCTGGTTAGTTCTCTACTTTAGTACATTTTATACTGCGAATAATTTCATCATTAGTTTAAAAATAATAAGATGCGATCTTCAAATTGCTAGAAATAGGTTTATGCTTTACGTGACTGAAAAATATTAAAAAAACGGTATTGGATTCGGATATTTTATTAAAAAATGTAAAGCCATTTTGCGTAAGGGGATGAAATTCACAGTGGGTATTATATCGATTTATTTGCAGTTTCTATATATTTCAGATTCACTGTTAACATGGGCGCACATGTAATTATATTGTAATATAAGACGTAATATATGGATGGATATTGTATTGGTCAGGTTGTTTTATAAATGTAATGCATAACGGTTTAGTCGTATTAAAGTTAAGCCAGTAATAAAATACAGTGGCGTATAGTAAGAACATTTTAAAAGCGCAAATTCGGTACCCTTTGAAAATAATACAAAAAACATAAAAAATGCCGCCTGCAATCGGACTATTTCATACAAAGGCGCCGCTATCCTTTACAGTGACGCGCCAATACACTATGGGATAGAAATCCATTATTTTGGCCAAAAAGCAAATGAAATTTTAATGGCTCATGCTGTGTATTTCAAAGTAGATACTTCAAACTGCATGTACGCAAAATTATAAAAAGATATGACGACTTCTATTGGGGTAATAAGAAACTTGAAAATGTATTTTAAGTAAACATAAATATACAACATTTAATCTACTTAGTTTATTATTAGCCTTGTTTACTAAAAAAGTAAAAGATTTTAAATAATAAGAGCTATTGTTGTTTTTCCGATGCAGCCTCACTGAAGTCTCGCTACTTTTGTCAAAGATTTTTTACCTTTTTCTTTATCAGTTTTTGTACTTACAATTGCCTTTCTACTTTTTGCTACTTCTGAGAGTAAGGACAGATACAAGGTTTTTTATAATTTACCAGGTTTTCCATTTTAAAATTTAATATGTTTTGTCCTACACTGTATATCCTAAATGATAAAAGCATTCTGATGAAAGATATGGTTTCTAGAGAATCTACCCAACAAAACAGTGTTTTTAATTATTTTATACGTTAAAAAATAAAAAAGTTGGGAAGATGTATCTCTATTACGCTTCTAAGAATAATTAAAAATTATTTTTCCTATTTGGATGGTCATATTTCCGAAACTAATTGAGATAGACACATCAAATGTATTATTTTTTTAAGCATTTTAAAAGATTTTTTGGTGGTGATGTAACATTCAGGGTATTCCATTTAAAAAAATGGTACCTATTGTCATACCCTGTATATCATATGAAATAATAATCATCGGATTACTGATTAGAATACTATCGAATTAACCAAACAAGCTGACATTTTAGTTTATTTTGTACAATAAAAAATAATAATGTTAAGGGGGATGTAAATTTATAATAACATACATATAATAAGTTTTGGGTTTCCAAAAAGCATTTGTAATAATTAATAATATTTTTCCAATAAAAAGCACCTTATTTCAAGTTAGATTGGTAAGTTTCAGAATTTTGACCAAAAAATTAATTTCTATCCCATAGTGCGATGACCAGCTGCATCAACCGGCATATCATAAAAGAAATATAGCAAAGGCGGCCGCGAAGACAAGCATGCCGATTTATTTGCTTTAAACTTTTTGTGATATTTTTTCTTATCAAAGAGCAACGAATTTACATTTTTAAACTGTTACTTCTTTATATTATTGGACGCCTATGTTGGCTATATTTCTCGCATCCGGTATTGCCGGGTGATGGCCCTGGTTGCTCCCTTTGCTGTTTAGATACGTTTAATGTTTTTTTACTAAGATTTATGCTTTTTTGGTTTGCTTTAAAAGGTCAATTTTTAGAGCAAATTGTAAGAAGGTTTTAATCGTGGCAATATTTAGGATTTAGAAGGGATGTTGGAACACCAATATTTGACCTTTCACCGTGCTTTTATTGAAAATTTAGTATGATTTTGTATAATAAATAAAATAGGAATTTACAATGTAATGAACATGTAAAATAACAAAATTTATATATTTAAAACACAAAGCCCATACTTTTCAGCACTTACATGATTTTTTAAAGTGATCTCTCTAAGTGATCCTCTGGATACCTCTCTTTTTAACACGCTTTTATTAACTTGGGTTGTAACTATCCATCTATCTATCTATCTATCTATGTAACGGAATCTTTGAGCCTAATTTTAACCAACTTCCAGCTATTCGATTTCTTTGAAACTTTGCACACGTGTCAAGGACCGATGAAGATGCAATAATTTAAAAACAGTATCCCGTTATCTTTTTTGAATCGCCAGGAAAAAAATTCCATTATATTATAAAAACAACACCTAGGATGCCATCTGTTGGCAACATTTCAAACTTTGCTATTAAATGAAGAAGAATTTTTTAGTTTTTACACAATTTGGTTAGTTGCACCATGAGTGTTTAATTTTTATGAAAAATAAAAATATAGGGTTAGTTGCACCATTAGTTCAAGGATTAAATAATAAAAATTACATTATGTGTAATGTATACATAATACATAATGTGCAATTAATAAAAATTAACATTCTTTTTTGGATCGCCAGGAAAAAAATTTTCCTTTATATTATAAAAATATAAAAACAACACCTAGGTTGCCACCTGTTGGCAACATTTCAAACTTTGCTATTAAATGAAGAAGAAATTTTTTAGTGGGTTGCAATATATTGGCAACGGTCCAAACATTGCCTGGATTGCCATCTGTTGGCAAAATTTCAAACTTTGCTACTTAATGAAGAAGAAATTTTTTAGTGAGTTGCAATCTGTTGGAAAAAATTTTAAAATGTGCCACTCTTGTTCATTAAAAAATTTTTCGCCATTTTGTCAAGAGTAGCAGAAACTAAAAAATGAAAAATAATTAATAGTTTAAAAAACTAAAAAAACACGCTTTTATATGCAACCGAACTAAAAATTAGAAAATAATTTTTCATTACAAAGAGTTTGTCACTTCAGAATAAAAGCGTGGGGTGCATTTTACTATTTTTTCATAACTTTTCCCTCATAGATATTTGCAAATAGAATAATTATAACATTTAATATATTAAGCACCCACGCTTTTATTCTGAAGTGACAAACTCTTTGTAATGAAAAATTATTTTCTAATTTTTAGTTCGGTTGCATATAAAAGCGTGTTTTTTAGTTTTTTAAACTATTAATTATTTTAATGTATTAAATAGAGTGTTACATTTAAAAACCGTAGCATTTATGGCACAAGTTTTTAGTTTTTCATGCAATTGTTTTTTTAGCTACGATTTTTAAATTCTTCGAGTTAAAATAATTGGCTATCTTGAATTTTTTAAAACTGCGGAAAAACTCGAAAAATATGCCATTTTTCCTCTTAAATGGAATACCCTGTACATATTTTCTTGATATTATTTTTTCATCCGATTGTAGCAGTTTTTTTTAATCTTTGGACAATCCACGAAGGCTGAAAGCCTAAATACTAACGTACCGTGGGTGTCTTAAGCAGGGTAAGAGGAAGTTTGTTAACACGGGACTTAAAAACTTGAAGATTTGGGGGTGAAGGAAAGACCTCCGCTGGCAGTAGGTTCCACAGTCTAGAAACTCTAGGGATAAAAGAACGAACCAAATGGGAAGTTCGGGGCCTGTCCAATTGAACCGTATAGGGATGCATACGCGCGGCACCATGAGTTTCTCTGTTGGGAGCTGCAAGAGGAGGGACTATACTGGATAATTCGTCGGAGCAGAAGCCGCAAAAGTATCTATAGAAAAGCGATAGATCTCTCCCAGCTCGACGATGAGCAAGAGAAGGAAGTCTTTGAGTAAGCAGAGGATCATTAATAAGACGAACAGCCCTTCTTTGAATGGCATCAAGAATGCTGAGGGTTGTAGGGGATGCCATTCCCCAGACATGAGAACAATATTCCAGAGAGGCTCGAATTTGGGACACATACAAAGTGTATAAATTGGAAGGAGAAAAATACTTTTTGGCTCGGAAAAGAAATCCAAGCTTTTTGAAGCCGCGGTGGCTATAGATACAATGTGTATTGTCAGTTAAGGTTATTCTCAAATGTGACGTCCACAAGGTTAAATGTGTCCCCGCTCTGCAAAACCTGGCCACTCACATAAGCAAAGGATGTGTGAGTTGTCGCTTCTAAATTGTATTCCGCAATTAAGGCATTTATACAGGGTGTTTAAAAACAAGTGCCAAACCCTCAAAAAGGTTTTGTTGAAAAATAAAGGGTATTTTGTTGAACATATAAACATGAGATAAAATCAAGGTTAGTTTATATTTATAAGGTTGCGACATATCCTCAACTTTTAGGCGGTTCGAGGTCAGGGACGCAAGGAAGGGCACTCCACGGAGAAAAGTTGGCAAGACTGGGTAAAATCAAAGCTAATGATCAATCCAGTGGCGTCTAGAATTTGCGCATTTCATTTTGCATTGTTTTGGAAGTAATATTTGTTAAAAGATGTAATTCCAAATGTTTTTATTTAAAGTAAAAGAATTTACAACCAAATAATAATTAAAAACTGTTGTGTAAACGGTTGCTTTACTAATACAATAAACTGTATATCTCCGGCACTGAACAACATGGCCGAAAAATTGGAGATGTGACGTCATAACACGTCAAAGCAATATGGCCAAATGTCGCGACCTTATATAGACCGACTTTGAGATAAAATAACATTTTAATTTCTTATCTTAAAAACAAACATAATATTTTATTTACACCACTAAGAAGTGTGAATTAAAGCAATATTACAAATATTAGTATAGTTTGAGCCAGACGTAATTCATTCTAAAAGCAAAGTAGGCAAAAATCATAATGTAAACAAACCCCTTTTTGTAAACAATGACCTATTGCAGCAGAAAATATTAAAGCCCGACGAGTTTGTGGTTCCTCACGCCACGCGTCATGTCTTATGACAGGACAGAGACCAAATAAGAGAATTTACGTACGTGATACGTGTTTTGCAATGTTTTTTTAACTAAAAATATGTAATCAGGCTCTGTCTAGGGGCTATGTGCTTTCGAAAGGGTTTCTGTACTTTATCATTTTCTCTGTACTTTGCGGCATTGCTTTCAGAATGAATTATGTCTGGCTCAAACTATAACAACTAATAACTGGAATGTTTTTCCTAAAAACAATTACCCATTTCGACATGTAATGCTTAAATTTTATATTTAAAAATCACAAGAGACGAGACGTTGCTAAATGAACGCGTTCGTTCATCCAAATTAATTTTTTTACAGTCTTGGCGTAGCTTTTTCTGCAAATCTAGTTTACAAGAATGATCGATGAGGGTAGTATATTAAAAGCTGTAAATATCTTTTCATAAAGGAAATAATTTAATATAATTTAATTGCTCTATTGCCTTCGATAAAAAAAAAAAACATTTTTTTCCGCCATCTTTTATTTTTAACAAAAAAATCACCTTTTTAAGTTTTTGCAGATGGTTTTAAATCACCCTGTTTAATTCTGTAAGCATTTTTAATTCTTAACGAATCTATAAATATAACCTTATTAATAATGAGGATTTTTTTTTGTTTTGAATAACGCGATTTGGGCAAATTCATTTTGGTTTAAACAATTTTATTAACAATATTTATAGTCTTAAAAGCCAGTGGATGGCAGACCGTCAGTATTTAACCAAAGCTAATATTTTGCTTAATGACTTTCCTATATCCACCTTACATGAGATAGGGCTCCACTCAAGCCGAGCGAGGGTAAATATGACGTCACTCAGGTAAGACCGGTATCTAAATTTGACCTAGTTTGGTAGTATTTTATAGATGGGTCCACATTTATATCATTCTGAAAGCAATACCTCCAAGTAAAAAAAAAAGATAAAGTAAACAAACCTTTTCGAAGGCACATAGCGCTGACAGAGCCTGATTTTCTATTTTTAGATAAATTAAAAAAACACTGCTAAAACACGTGACACGTACTTAAAAAACATCCTCTTATTTCGCCTCTGTCTTGCCATAAAATCGGTGGCACGTGGCGTGGAACTAGAAACTCGTCGGGTTGAATATTTTTTGCTGCAATAAATCATTGTTCACAAAAGGGTTCATTTACTTTATCATTTTTGTGTACTTTGCGGTATTACTGTCAGAAAGGATTAAATGTGGACCCATCTATACCAAAGCTGCCGTTTGGACACTTTGGAGAATATTTAATGCGACCAAAAAAAAAAAATATTGGTAGACGATTTCGCTGGTTATAATTTCTTGGCAGATTTTTTTGATTTTTTTGTTTTTTTTTCTTCCTCTTACCTTGTTTAAGACACCGGTACGTTATGATTTAGGCTTTCATCCTTCGTGGATGGTCCAAAGATAAAAAAATTAGTTAGTAAGTTTACATATAATTAAAGGTGCACACCAAAAGAGAAACAAGGAAAAACGCTTTAAAAAGGACAACGAACAGTTCATTTATCCCTAAACAAAGTAACAAAATGGGTTTTCGACTGGCTCGATACATAATAGAGAGTTTTCGATCTTTAACCCTTTTTATTAGTGAATTTGGTCAGCGGTTCTAGTCTTCTCTATTTGCGACTTTTGATTTATCCTACGGAGTCTTACCCTAATAGTTAACAAAGAATACCAATCCATAGAACCCCACAAGTGAGATTTCAGCGTACCCTAAAAATTTTAGTACCTACCGCGACCAACAGATGGCGAAAATAGTACGATGTCGCTTTGCTAATACGATTACCATCAGAAATTGATAGCAGTCGCTGACGAGCAGTCGGCCAATCAATCGGCCCGATCAGTTAGAGTGAGGATATATGCAAAATTTAATAAAAATAAAATCCCCGATAAATGGACCCAGTATCCATAAGATTATTAAATTTATGATTTCAGAATAGGATATATCGATGGGTTTTTGACAAAACATCGTAAGCGACATTCGTCAGTTTTACGGGAAACGTTTTTTTTCATTGGCTTTATTTCAGATGAAGATATGTTCTATATTGGTTCGGCGGTTCATTTAATTAATGGTAGTTATTTGGGTACACGCCAAAAAATAAATTAATAGTACCAAAAACCAAAAAAAATAAAGCAAGGTAATAGAGAACTAAAAATCGACGTTTTGGTGGCAAGTCTGCCACCGTTGTCAAGATAAATTAAATAAAAATTTAAAAATTAACTATTATTTAGGTTTAGAATTTTAAAATTTTTAGCTTTTTTTTAAGAGATTCTGAAAATTTTGACATTAAATGTTAAATATGTTTGTTTTGTAATTCAAATTAAGAAGAAATCTAAAATAAAAACATTCAGATATCGGTTTTTCTTTAAAAATAACGTGATGAAAAGAAAAATCGTTTCCCGTAAAATTGGCGAATGGCGCTTACGATGTTTTGTAAAAACGCATCGATATATCCTATTCTGAAATAATAAATTTAATAATCTTATGGATACTGGGTCCATTTATCGGGGATTTTATTTTTATTAAATTTTGCGTATATCCTCACTCTAACTGATCGGGCCGACTGCTCATCCGCGACTGCTATCAATTTCTGATGGTAATCGTATTAGCAAAGCGACATCGTACTACTTTCGCCATCTGTTGGTCGCGGTAGGTACTAAAATTTTTAGGGTACGCTGAAATCTCACTTGTGGGGTTCTATGGATTGGTATTCTTTGCTAATACTTACGCTCGCAGCCAATTTCGTAAACGCAGATAAAAGTAGCTTATATAATTTTTGTACATACATACCTGGTTCATTGGACTAGGGTTAAGTTCCAATATTATACTTTGTTGCTGTTTGTCTTTGTTTTCGAGAAAAAAATTGAAGCCACTTTGTGTAATTTTAATAAGTATCCATTAACAACGTAACATAAAATCTAAAATCAAAAAATAAATAACTTCGACCATAGTTAATAATGAAAATATAGATAATTGTTTAATTTTTTTTGCTTTATACATCATGTTGTCTACGGATACTTTGTATAATAAATTAAAGTGGCTTTAACCTTTTTGCGCGAATGTTTTGCCCCCAAAATTTTGGTTCTACAAAAAAGTGAAGAGCAAAAAAAGGTCATCCGGTAAAAAAATGTCGCCCTTCACCTTCAGTTTGCGTCCCTCCCGATGTATATTTGGGACAAAACTAGTAAATACGCGCATTTCGTTATGACGTCACGACGCAGGCAAGGAATCGAAACAATAGATTTTTATTATGGAAATTCGTGATGAAAGTTAAGATAACGCGATTTATGTGAGTTTTTGTGTATTTTTAAGTGTTTGTGACTAGTTTCGGCTATTTGTGACACTGTGAACTCTAAATTTTCGTGATTATTTGTGATATTCATTCACCTAACCTAACTATGTGAACAAAAGTATAATTTTTACGAACTTCAATCGATGATATTAAGGCTGAAAGGTTCCCCGTAATCTATTCTGATAAAACTAATATAAAATATGTTAAATAGTGCCACTAATGTAACAAAAACGAAAATAGTATATTACATTACAAGTGTGGAAAATGACTAATTTCACACGAGTGTGAATATTGTAGCACGAGGCGTTAGCCGAGTGCGACCAACCCACGAGTGTTAGAAAGTCATTTTCACACGAGTAGTGTACACTATTTTTCCTACGACCACAAATTATTCACAAAAAAAAAAAAATTAAAGTTTGTCTGTTCAGAAAAAATAAAAAACAATTGAGAACTTTGCAACACTAGGATGATATTTACTTTGCAACACTAATGTGATATGTACTTTTCCTCACTCTATTATACTGTTTTGACAATATTTTTACATCGAAAATCACCTACCTAGAAGCATTATATAACTTTTCTCATTTTGGAATTTAAAAAGGCCCTCACTTAATAAAAATTGTATGGTTTTGTTATGTAATAACGGTAATTGTTTAATACGGTTTTCTGCTATTATAAGGGTTTTTTCAAAATTATCGGTACTTGCATATTGTAGACACTCTTCTAAATAAAATGTAAGTGGTGCATATCCAAAATATTCCGTTTTTAAAAAATATTAGTAAACAAACTTACGGGACCGGGGAGTGAAAAGGGGTGCTGGGTGGGGTAAAATTGGTAAAACGTGTTAATGAAACTGAACATCACATGTAAAATTAAGTAAAAATTACAGTTTTTCCTCATATTTTTAAGAAAAAAATATAAAAAATATGAAAATTGTAAATGCATAACCTAAAGTCCTAAAAGTAAGAAAAAACGACTACCAAACGTCAGTTACCCTGCAAAATATGGAAAGCATTTGGCAACGTCGGAAGGGTCTGATTCTATTTATGAATGGATAAAAGAAAGTGGATTCATAAAGTGTGTATTAGCTTTAGGTTTAATTAAGGGATTAAAAAAAAGATTTAACTAGTTGTTTGAGTACACCAAGAAAGAGAGAAAGGAATTTGATCTATAGGCTTTTTTCTCTGGCGCTTTAAGTCGAACGGTCAAGCAGTAAGGCTGCCTCTATAAGAGATTTTTAATTTGATCTACTTACCTGACAACACTGTGCCACTGAGCGAGCTGTCAGTGAAAGTTGTTTTTTGTGGTAATGTCTATTTTTGTTTATGTTTTTATTTTTTCGGAAATTATATTATTACTCCTTTCAATATTGGAAGAAAGCTTATACTGTGCAGTAACTTAACGTCAATAAGATGATTTTCGCTAATTTGGGTTCTACTGTTTAAGGTAAGTAAAAAGCTTTTTTACTGTCACTACAATAAATATGTCACTTGCAAAACCAATAGCAGTTTTTAGAATGACATCATAATATATATCACACGAGTGTTGTAAAGCACTTTGCAACACTAGTGCTGTAAAGTACTTTGCAACACTAGTGTGATATAACGCATTTTTATGCAGGAAATCAGTGTGCTATTTGCTATTTTCACAAGTGGTCGTAGGAAAATAAAGTTTATTTTCCATAGAAACCTTTGTTTGTTTAATGTTGAGGCGAGGGGGTAGAGGGGTTTGTTTGGATTCTATTTAAAGCCTTAAAAATATACCTCTAGAGCCAGCCTTTATGGCAGTGTGAAAAAGCACATGAGAAAGAAATATGACAAGAGTATAATCTATCGCTTTTGGTCTTGCTGACCACTATGATTATTCAGAGCTAAAGTTTATTGCTTTTTAAGCATGCGATTGTTTGCACAGCTAAGCGGCAAGACTGCCTCTAAAAGGTATGTTCTTGAGGGTAGAAAAACGTCAACGTCGTGTGACGTCACACTAAATGCGCGTATAAAAAGTGAGGACCAAAAAAAAATACTTCAAATTTCCTTTCCTTCCATAGCGCCCCTTCCGCTGTTTTAAAGCGCTATAGGGCTGCAGTTCTTTTGAGTACGGTATTTTTTTCTACGATAAAAATGTGAACTTTTTGGTCTAAAAAGATTTTAATTTTTGCTAATATTAAAAATTGTTATAAAAAAATATGTTTAGAGTTAAAATTTACTTGTAAATATGCTATTTTATTTATGTACCAAAAAATATATATTTTCGTTTTTTTTTCTGCGATATTGGTGAAATTTTAGAATTGTACATTAAAACACTACATTTCATGATTATAAATGTCAAAGGACAGTTTCAAATATTTTTTTAAATTTATGGTTATCAAAACAAAAAGAATGTACAATGCACTAATGTACAAACTTAAATTTCTCGTTTTTCCCAAAATTTGAAATGAACGAAATTGCATATTTAGAAGTAATTATTAATTCTAAACATTTTTTTTATATGACAATTTGCGATATTAACAAAAATACAGATACTTTACTCTTGGGCAAAAATTACATTTTTGGCCAAACCTCGTACATGACTAACACAATTTGATATCTGACAATTGTATTTTAGGTTTTGGGATCGTGCAAAACTTTTATAAAGAATAACTTTTTCGTAAAATTAATAATAAAAAGTTTTCCATGTGACGCCAACTCACATAGACACACTGTATATTTTAATTATCTGTTTTACTTTTAAGCTTTTTTAAATAAAGATAACACGAGATTTTTAAATTACCGTTAAGAAAGCTCTTTTTCGTTCAAATAAACTTAAACTTCCCTATTTATTATTATCTTTGTTTCTCTCCGTATTTCGTTCGTGCCGAGCTAGAAGCTTTTGAAGTTTTATAATCATTGCATTTTTGTACCCGAAGACAATAATTTATATTTAAATTGTTTGGCTCTTACTAAATGGACTTTTGTGGTTTTAAATTATTATTTTAAGTTTTATTAGCAGCCAGTTGTGTTAAAACCGACGTAATTAACAGACATAAAATATTAGTAGTATAGTAAAAGTCTATGTTTATCCAACGATCTATTTTATTTAATCGCAATTTAATGCGAAAATAATGTAAAAATGTAGAAAAACGGGGTTTTAAAAGGTGAAAATCAAATATTGTGTGACACTTTGGCTTTAAATCAAGAATTGCGTGCAAAAAGAAGGGGGAATATAGTGAAAATAAGCTTAGTTCAAATTTGAACTTTGATGATGAATATCTCGAGAACAAAACGTTTCCGCCAAAAAATTTCGTGATCAGCGCCACAAAAAACCCCCGTATACCAAATTTCGTTAAAATCGGAGTTGCCGCAGGTTACTAGAAAATTACCCTTATTTTATATGAAGTTTTTTCCATATATTTTATTGCGGAATTAGTCCTTAAAGTTTGTCGAATAAGTTGTGAAACACCCTGTCTTATCATACCAAATTTTTGCTATTTAAGATAATAATAAGTATGTAAAAATTTACTTAAATAACATGTCATTGTGTCCTCTAATGCTAATTCACTTATAATGTTAGCCGTAAAGCTTGCGGTAACTTTAATCCCATCCATACACAAACATTCATAAATCTATTCCCTCTGTTCTGTTGGTAAGATTGTGTAGATAACTAAGTTTTAGACTGTCTGCACCAATTTAAGGGAAATAATTAATCGGGTGTTATTTCAACACAAATACGAGTTTTTGCTTAGGTTGCGTTCCACTAAGCGCTTTTATTATTTTCCTTATTGAAAAAATCATTACAAATATTTTAAATTTCACCAAAGAAAACCAATCCATATAACCCCACAAGTAAGATTTCAGCGTACCCTAAAAATTTTAGTACCTACCCTGACCAACAGATGGCGAAAGTAGTACGATGTCGCTTTGCTAATACGATTACTATCAGAAATTAATAGCAGTCGCTGACGAGCAGTCGGCCCGATCAGTTAGAAAATTTAATAAAAATACAATTCCCGATAAATGGACCCAGCATCCATAGGATTAGTAAATTTATGATTTCAGAATAGGATATATCCATGGGTTTTTGTCAAAACATCGTAAGCGAGATTCGCCAATTTTACGGGAAACGTTTTTTTCTTTGTATCGCGTTTTTAAATAAAAACCGAGATCTGAATGTTTTTTTCTTAGATTCTGATTTAATGTCAATATTTTCAGCATCTCCTAAAAAATCTAAAAATTTTAAAATTCTAAACCTAAATAATAGTAACAAATTTTCCGCTTACTTAGCTTAGCCGAAATACAAGATAATTTTTATTTTTTTATTTTTATTCAATTTATCTTGACAACGGTGGCAGACTTACCACCGAAACGTCGATTTTTAGTTCTCTGTTTACTTGCTTTAATTTTTTGGTTTTTGGTACTTTTAATTTATTTTTGGCGTGTACCCAAATAACTACCATTAATTAAATGAACCGCTGAACCAATATAGAACATATCTTCATCTGAAATAAAGCCAGTTTTGGTTTGCAGATAATCAACATTATAATTATTTTTACATCTTAGAAAATAAACGAAAAAGTAGTATTTATATTTTTATTATGGTCTAGGTTCATTATATCAGTAATATATCCTATTCCGAAATCATAAATTTATTATTCTTATGGATACTGGGTCCATTTATCGGGGATTTTATTTTTATTAAATTTTGCGTATATCCTTACTCTAACTGATCGGGCCGACTGCTCGTCAGCGACTGCTATCAATTTCTGATGGTAATCCTATTAGCAAAGCGACATCGTACTACTTTCGCCATCTGTTGGTCAGGGTAGGTACTAAAATTTTTAGGGTACGCTGAAATCTCACTTGTGGGGTTCTATGGATTGGTATTCTTTGATTTCACTTATTAACATTGTGTTTTTATTTTTGTTTGTATTATTTACCCCCACGCTCAAAATGCTCTATATTCTATTCCTCTTGGGTTTACGACAGTAACGTTCGCAAGCAAGTGGAATAGGAAAAACTGCGGTCGTGAGCGTTATGAACGCTTAGTGGAGCGCCCCTTAATGTATTAATCATTGGTACAGGGTGTATTTCGATGGTTTTACCACATATATAATATATATAACCAATATATAAACACCGTATGGCGCCGCTAAATCATAAAATGACGCCAGTATGGACAAATCTAATGTATGGCCGCGCTGCGCAATATCGAAAATTTATGGGTTGTCGTGGTAAGCAATGTAAACAAACCAAGACTGTCGTCGTGCTGTCAACCATATTTGGATCAGAGCCAAAGTTCTGGTGGCGTTCGGCATGTGTTCTTTATTGAATTATTTTTAATTTAATTGGGTTTATTTTAGTGTCATGTAATGTTTTGATATCTATTTCTGGGTTTGGGTTGTTTTGTGGCGTTAGACACTAAAAATCCTCATGGGTTGATGTGTCTTTAATTAATATCTCTCTCTCTCTCTCTCTCTCTATTTCTTTTGGGTTGTTTTGTGGCGTGCTGCACGAGGTGTTTTCCAATGGCGGAAATTGGAGGCGGGCGTCGCAGGGGGTCAGCAATGAAAGAAACCGGTTATGCGCGATATTAGTAGCAGTTCCAGGGAAGATGGCCGAAATTCATGCCACTTCATAAATTTAAGATTAAACAAATAATGAAAGAATCCGGAATTTCTGGGAGCTACGAGCTCGACTATCCAGGTTTTCCCCGAATGTGCTGGTAAATTGGACCGAAAGGGACCAGAGCCAAGAATAAATAGGTTTGTTCCAGCAGAATGTTGGAAACATGTTAGCAACAATCGTAAAACGCAGAAATTTTTACGAACATTAGTCAGAAATGTTGGCAACAGTTTTCTGCTAGAACGAAAAATAATGCATGCATACTGCTTATATGTCAATACGAGAAACGTTATGTTAAAAAATTTCAGTAATATTTGAAGAAAGTTTGCAAACTTTTCAAACAATTTCCAACATGTTTCAAACATCTTAAAACTACTGCTGGAACAACAAACAATTGTATAATGTTACAAACATGGCACTACTGGAACGACAAATTTGACGTGCGCAGAATCCGAACGGTTGCAAACATTTCTAACAGCCTGCTGGAACAAATCCTAATAAATCAACCAACAATATAAAGCAATATTTTTAAGTAATTCATTATTGTGCTGGTAATCCTTAACCTTGTATCCCGAATTTCTATAGCGTTCTCCCTTTAAGACAGGAGTCAACGTTCAGTTGTTTTCGAAAACTTTCATCGCTACGGAGGAGCAAGACCCTTTATTCGTTTTCTATGTAATTTATTTCAAAGACCCTTGTCGTTTGGATTTATTAATTTCAATTGTCATAAAATAGGGACCCGTACAGCAATGACAGGTAACAATGGATATTTTGGTGCGGGTTTAAATTGACAATAATGTTAAATATTATGAGTAAATTAACTGAATTTTATTTTTCATAGATAGCACATATAAAAATATGTAAAATGTTTAATAAATAATTAATAATTACTAATTATTATTTGTTAATTAATAATTAATATCTAATAATTAATAATTCTATGGTTTTAAAAATTTACAGAAAATGAGTAAAAGGTAATTTCCACATTTAAGTTCCTGCATCCATTGGTTCTAACAGTATATGTCATAAAACTGTTTTGAACACCCTAAACCTGTATTTCTATTAAATAGTACACAAATTTATTATAAATTTATCAGCATTAAAATTGTTCGAACGCGTTGTTCTCGATTTGTCAATTTTTAACTTGTACTTATTTGCCCACCCACCATAGAATTAATAATTAATAATTAATAATTAATAATTAATAATTAATAATTAATAATTAATAATTAATAATTAATAATTAATAATTAATAATTAATAGTTAATAATTAATAGTTAATAGTTAATAGTTAATAAATAATAAATAATAAATAATAATTAATTAATTAATAATTCATAATTAATTAATAATTAATAATTAATAACATCCACTGATATATCCACTCATACTCTTATTAAATTTTTGCGTATACTCTTGTTTATCTCACTTTTAAAATAAAAATATAAATTAAATTATAAAATGATAAAATTATTACACACAATATTATCAAAATATAAATTATTATTTATTAAATTATAAGTTAATAGTTATTATTTATTAATTATTTTATGATTAATAATTAATAATTAATAACTAATAATTAATCAATAATAATTAATATTAATAATAAATAAATAATAACTATTAACTTATAATTTAATAAATACTATAATAATTTATACTTTGATAATATTATTGTATAATAATTTTATCATTTTATAATTTAATTTATATTTTTATTTTAAAAGTGAGATAAACAAGAGTATAAGCAAAAAAATTAATAAGCGTATGAGTGGATATATCAGTGGATCTTATAGAATATTTGGGAATAATTTATTTTGAACCCTTAAAAACCTTTGTTAAGATTTTTTCTTGATCACAGTTCTTTTATGAATAAAATAGATTGTGATTATGAACCAAAATTTAATAAAATTTATTGTTTCTTTTTTATTTAATTATTTTCATTTTATTACAAATAAATTGCTTTAAATTAAAAATATACTTTGTAATAAAATAACTAAAATATAATACTTGGGTTATCATTAAAAATGTATTAATTTATTTAGCTGCAATCTGCTGTATTTCCAAACTGATTCATGTTGCTACAAACACTGTTTATTTTACGAAGTTTAATGGGAAAATGTAAAATGGAAATATATTTTCCGAACGTTAGTCAACTCTGCTGCTGTTGTTTATTATTATTTTTGTCGATATAATAATTGATGTTTCTACTGGATTAGTTATAAATTGATTTCATTTTATTAATTAAAGTTAATTCTCTTTACTAACTAAACTTATTCAATTTTACTTAAAAAAAAATAGCTTAATAGAACATGTTGTTAAATTAATTAGTAAGTAACGTTCAATCAAAGCCTGTCAAAATTAATTATTTTTTTAACTTGGCTAACAATAAGTTTTGTTACTGGAATTTGGTTACTAGGGTAAGTTTCATTATTAAGTATAAGTTTTTACGCCCAAATAGGCTCTTTCGGCATAATTTACAAATAAAAATAACACCTTAAAAAGACAATTGCCTGCAATAAAATGATAAACGGTAGTCGGAAGGGCACGTTTATTGCAGTAGTTTTTTTTATCAGTAGAGCATGCCGACGGAGCTTATTTACTTGATTAACTTTATTTAATCCAGTGGCGTCTCAAGCGGAACTTAAACAATTATTTTTGAGAAAAAATGTATGCCACTGACTTTTATAGAAATGTTATATTTTATTTGGATTAATCTAGTAAAATAACAGCTTTTTTAGCTTCTAAGTTTTTTTATATTTCGATTAGTTTTTGAGAAAAAAAATTACTTTATAGCATAGGTGCATTTTTTAAGTATACCTTTTTGGCCAAAAAATGTAAAAAATACTGAGGAAAAAATAATATAATAACATACCGGCCTCTCATCGCAGAGCCTCGGGTTCGAATCTTGGCACAATACATCGTCATTTTTAATTGCTCGTCACCTTGCAGTTGGCAATGGCAAACCACTATGTAGTATTCTGCCAATACTAGTTACTGTTTATTTAAATATAACGTCTGTGGTGGCACTACCGCGTTGTCTAAAAGGTGCTGTGAAATGCAAAAACTGGATGTTTCAGTGCTTGGACAACGTTGACGGAACAGGGGAAAAATGGTTTAAACATCTAATAACCCGACGGTACTCTGCTATATAGACATAAAGCCTTCGTGGGCTGTCACAAAGATAAAAAAGCTAATGAGTGCAGGTGGCTTCCTCCCTATTTAACAGCAAAAATATAAGTAGTATTTGATTTCTTACATTAAAAAACTTTCTCATATCAAAGCTAGAATTTTAAAAGTTCATGCTCAAAAAGTTTCTACAGGATCCATTCCAGGAAACCGACAGGCCAGCATTGAAGCAAGAAACTACTACAATCAAACAATTTCTGAAGCCAAAGACTCCTTCGACAATCGTATTAAAAACAAAGTTCTTTCTTGCTCAAATGGCAGCAAATCTTTCTGGTCCTTTGCGAAAAACATAAGTAGGAATTTTTGTACCAGTTCTTTTCCGCCACTAGCTTTCGAAAATGAAATTGTTTCTACGGCTAAAGGAAAGACAGAATTATTTGCTAAATAATTTGCTGCCAATTCAACCCTTGACCCTCCCGTAAATCATCCAATTCCAGCGGTTATCCCAGTTCCTCATAAAATGCCCGATATTATTTTTAAGGTAAAACACATTAAGCGTATCCTTTCTTCCCTTAACACCAAGAAATCGTCTGGGCTGGATGGCATACCAGCAATCGTTTTAAAAAAAATGTGCTCCGGAACTTGCACCAATCTTAATTCGGCTCTTTCGAATTTCTTACGACACAGGTATCTTTCCGGAGAGCTGGAAAGCTGCACGTGTTCAACCTATTCCCAAGAAACGATCTAAATCTCTTCCATCTAACTATAGATCAATGTCAATTCTCTCAGTTCTTTGTAAAGTAATGGAAAAACTAATTAATTCACAAATTAGTACTTAGAAAAACACAAAATTTTGCATGACAGGCAGTATGGATTTCGCCACAAAAGATCTACAGCAGATCTTCTTTCCTTCATTTCACACTGCTCGAATAAGTCTCTTGAGTTTCTAGGTGAGTCCCAGATCGTTGCTCTTGATATATCCAAAGCTTTTGACCAGGTCTGGCATGCCGCACTTCTTAATAAACTTCCCTCCTATGGTCTTTCAACTAAACTCTGTACTTGGCTCTGTAGTTATCTATCTGATCGCCGTATATCAGTTATTGTGGACGGCCATCCTTCATGCTTTCACCAAATAAATGCTGGAGTCCCTCAGGGCTCAGTTCTGGCACCAACATTGTTTCTTCTTCACATCAACGACCTTCTCTCGTCCACAACTAATTCCATTCATAGTTTCGCCGACAATAGTACCCTTCACTCCAGTTTTCAGGTCCCTAAACCCATTACTAAACCTGACTTGGAAAACAAACGCAGAGCGATGCAGATATCTCTTTCGCAGGATCTTAAATAAAATAAAAACTGTAACACCATGTATCTCGTAAACGATTAACTTTTCGACGAGGGTAAATTTCGTTAAATCATTTTGGCCTAAAGAGTCTATGGTAAGCTTTTTCACAGACCTTTTAGAGACAACCTATATAAATCAATAAAGCTTACAAATAAACCAAAATTGGGAACAGTTTTGAAATAATTTATGTTGTTTGTTTATCGGGCTCAATAATCAAAGTGTTGCGCACGTACCCAAGGTATTAGGAAAACATAAACGCAAGTGCGAAAATAAAAAAGTGCATTAATTTTGGGACATTTTTTTTTTAGAATAAAATTATGAATATTAGCTTTGTTCGCGGGTTTGTTTCTGAACCGGTTCTGGGACTATTCGCATGCGCAGTGAAAAAAACAGAGTTCGCGGTTAGTAAAATCCTGAATTTTTAGTAACAGTTCTGTGTTCGCGAGTTACAATGGAATCAGTTCGTTACCGATTAAAATCTGATTAGCAGTCCTGGGATTTTTGTTGGAACTAAAAGTTCAGTTCGGAATTTCATGCGCATTGTCGACATGGTCAGCTCTTTTCTGTTTTTGTGGTACAGAAATAAACCGTTGTATTACAGTTTATTTATTGCCACTTTTTATGCGGGTTAATATACCTGTTGAATATATTTTTTATATTTTTGTGATTCTGAGCGTATATAAACAAAGGATTTTTAATTATATTCCGTATAAATGTATGTATGCAATAAAATAAATAAAGATTTAACTAAAAAATATAGAAAATATTACATGATTTTACCATTTCTTGTTGTTTGAATTTTATCTTTAGTTAAATACACATACTTATGTTAAAAACGAGAGGAGGCAGGGAATCCCTCGTCTTCCGCCGAGAGACCTCAAGTGGCTTTCGACAGTAGAACAATTTACCTTTTTGTTTAAATTTAATTTTTTTGTGTAGTATCCAATTTAACCATGAAAAGTCCTAACCAAAAGGCTAGGTTAGAATACATCCTCAGCTGTATAGAAAATCGTTCGCGGTAAATAAAAATTCCGAACTAATAAATAACTAGACATGCGCTTTAAAACAATTCTAAACCAGTTCGGTTCTGGTTCAGAATCGGTTCATTACTAGACCCGCGAACAAAGCTATTATAATTGCGATTTTCTGATTTCTCTTCTAAGAAACATTTTTTTTTCATTATTTCAATTTTGCTTAAGTAATATTTTAATTAATAAGCTTCTGTTAAAGTAAGCAAAAATAAATAATAATTAATAAAGCCTGGAAACCTTTAGTAACCTATATCGGATACGTTTAATTAAATTCAGGATAGCCGAAGTTAACTCAAACACACACAAATAAATAAGTTTCAAAGACAAAAATTATTAACTTCCTATAAATTTAGCAAAATATAACAAGCTGCCTTGAAAAGTAAAAAATTAAGCCACTTCCACTTCTAAAACATTTAATTAAATTCTTGTTAGCTGTATTAAACAAAGCACAAAGTTACATAAGTTAGAAATAACTTTCGTGAATAATGTATAAAGCGCGGTTCGGAACATCTTAAGACAATATTATTTATGACAGCGAGCTGAAAAGAAAAGCTGTAGGATCGATAAAGTAAAGAAAGTTTAAAAATTAATGTATTTTTTAATAAATAATAAAAACACAATGTTAAAAATTCGAGATACTCATTTTGACAGATGATATAAACGGTTAAATTAGGTTAGTAACCTCTCGTTAGTAATCCTAATTTAATGCCAATAGATTGGCTTTAAAGAAATTAGTAAAATAGTCCCTGTTATTAAAGTTCATAGCCATGGGCGCCGACAGGATGACTTCCAGGGGGTGCATAAAATTAAAAATTTTAAAGACCAAGAAAAGAAAATTTGGAAAAAAGGTCTTTACCTAATACTACGTTCTCTCTTTAATCTATTTCTATACAGGGTTATTCAAAAATTAATCACGAACCTTAAGGGGGTGATTCTACTTGACAAAATAAGGGTAGAGCTTCATATAAATTTTTTCAAAATGTCATTCGTTTTCGAGTTACAAACCGTCAAAGAATTTAAAAAGTTTTTTTTTATTTTTATATTTAACACACCGTAGTTCAAAAACTAAGACGTTTAGGACATATGTTTATATGAAGTTTTTTCCTATTTTCTGTAAAATCGCCCCGTAAAGTTTGACGGCTGAGTTACTGGACACCCTGTATGTATGTAGGTAATTTGATTGAAATTGATGAAAATTTTAATTTCTATTGGTGCCTAAACGGTGAGGTTTTTCGACTTTAATAAAGTGTATCTTATTTTTTAAGTTTTTGATTGTCTATAAAATGGCGCCCCCAGCTTTGCGATACCTGTCAAAATAAAAAGTTATGATGTAAATAAATTTTAAGTTTTAGGTAAAGTGCCCTCTGGCGGTATTTAAAAAAGTACTTTTGTCTTAAAATTTTAGAATCTGCAAAGCTTGATTTGTGTGCCAAATATCAACTGGATTGGTTAAAAAATAAATGCAATATGGCGAAAAACCAAAATAAAAACTTGAACCTTGACGGCTTGTACCACGAAAACGAATAACATTTTGAAAACAAATTATATGAAGCTCTACCCCCTTATTTTATCAAGTAGAATCACCCCCTTAAGTTTCGTGATCGATTTTTGAATCACCTTGTATACAGAGCCCACAAAATTGTGATAAGTAAAAAAAAGGGTCTTCACCTTGAAAAAAAGTACTTACCCGTACATATTCTCTTGTATTCCTATATCACGCGCCGCACTGTGGGCCAGACTACAGCTAAAATGTGGAAAAACCTCGAAAAATATTTTTTGCCGATTCTAAGCATAAAAGAAGCTAAATAATTAACTTTTATGTGTTTACAAAATATTTTCTTATTATTTTATTATACAGGGTGTCTTTAAATTAACCAAAGTTTAGATTTTCAGAAATATAAAATGAAATTTACAAAGAGTAAAATAGGCACTATAAAATTACTTATGAAATAAGAAAATTATTGCGTAAACTAATATGGGTGGAAGGTGGAGGGGGGTAAAAGGTGGGGGTATGGGGTTTAAATATTTATAAATCACAAATTGCATATTTTAAGATACTTTTGTTTAAATTTATATATTGTTTACGTATTACATATTATTATGAAAATTGATTTAAAATTAACATATACTTAACCTATATTTGACTAAAACGATAAACAATATTGATATTTTAACTAATTAAGGTACGAAAATTAACACATTATATCTAACCTACATTTCAATTGAACGATAAATGATGTTAGGACTTAAAACTTCAATGCCGCGAAAAACTACCTAATCAGAGTCGCTAATCAGAATCGCTTTCAGAACTAGAGTCTAAAGATGCATTAGGCAAACTTTCTTCTAGCAGATCTAAGGCTTCTGTGCTAAATTTTTTCTTTTTAGGTAAACTTTTTTCTTAGGCTAGTTATAACTGGATCTGAAGAAACACACAAACTATTAAACACATCAATATTAGTCGAAATTCATTTGCGTGAATTATATTCTCTATATCTCCTGTACTCCTTGTTGCGTGCTTCTTGGGCCTCCTCAGAGAGCTGCCCGATTGGAACAGCTGAAGCACTTATTATTGCTGATCCATGCAAAAGAATTTTGTGGATGCTTGCAGGCATCCTATACCATAAATAGAGTGATAAAAAATTTTTGGCAGTTTCTAAGTTATAGGTAGTAAACTCTTTCGTCTTAATATTGAATCCACTTGCTATGACCTGCAAGATCACATAAAATCGATATATTAATGATTCTTCTATTCCAGTTATTTTGGTAGAAACAGAATAATTTTGAAAAAAGACTCTTGCAGAGTTGCCGTCATTTGACGTTCCAGCCCTCTGCTTAGGTTGGTCCACAATGATCCCAAGTTGTGTTTTAAATTCGTTTTGTATTTTTAATTTTTGATTTTTAATAATTAATTTTGCTTCGTTTCCTCGTGCCTGCCATTTTGCAATTGGAAGTCGGTATGCTACCTTCAGAAGAAACTCAAAGGATCTAAAAACAAAGACAATTATCTGCATTAGTACTTAAATATAAAGACTACCAGAAACGTTTAAAATGGTTCCAGAAAGGAACATATATCTTCCCAGCCAACACTCTTCTAACCTGTTTTGGTCCGCGACTTTATTTAATATCTAAAAATTAAAGCTTTAACAAAATTTTTCGTTATACCAAAAAATGTTACGCAAAATGTATTCTATAGATATGTGAAAACCGAAACTTTGTATCTTGAACGGTTCAGAAGTAACGATTTAAAAAAAATTATCCCTTAAAAACTACCCTTACAATTAAGTGTAACCTTTAAGACTCCTTTCAGCTCCTATTTGGTTGAAAAGTTATTAACCCTAAAAATTTCATCAAATTCGGTTAAGCGGTTTTAGCGGAATCGTGGCACAGCCCTAAAGACAGACAGACGGACACCATCACCAAATCGCTAATTTAGTTCAAAATACACCCAAACAACACATTTTCGACGTTATCTCACGATTTTGACGATTTTAAAATCTTCCCTAGCTGTAGGCTGGGAAGATAAAAAAATAAATGAACAAACCTTATCCATGCATGAAGAGATGCCATTCCATATTTTAAGTAATCTTCATACAAAGGTTTTTGCAGAAGTTTTTCTAAATTGTTCATTTCTAACGGGGAAGCTCCACAAAGATAGCATTTTTGTGAAGACGTATCAGTTAAAGAATTAACCATCTTCATGTCTACCATGGTCATATATAAGTAGTGTTTAATAAAAATACTTTTGAGGATGTTCTGTATGTGGTTTCTAATATTGCTTGGATTTCATCCTCAATAAGTTGTGCCTCTCGCTTAGAAATTTCTATGGTTTCTTTTAGAAACTGCATTTTGATTGGTCGACATAGCTTTGTTGATGATGGGGTTGGGTTGTTCCATATAATTATTTTTTCATTTTTTTATTTTTTGCATATAGCTGTATGGGAACTAAACATGTAAGTAATAAATTGGAATCTTGGTAGGCACTATCTAAAAATGCCTGTTTGTATTCAGCTTGGCCTGAACTACCATCCGTCCCCCACTTTGACACTAAAAAAGACGCTCTTTAACTGGAAAATTATCTAATTCTAACGTAGATAACAATCTGCAAGTTGTGTGATCCAGTAGAGATTGTACGTTTACTGTTACTGAATATTCCGTAGATACAATATTTTGAGGGTAACATCGTTTTTTTGCCTCTCTTATATTGTTGTATGATGGATAAATATCTGTTCCATTATTTTTGGCAGACTCGCGGAGGTTTTGATATTGGCTCTTTGACAACCTGCAGTCTATTAGCATTGCTAAAGCACAATCGTCACTAAAACGTTTTGGTTTGCTTTTTATAACATTTTCTTCAATATTGTCTAACTTCTTAGCAATTTTCGATTTTCCGTCTGATCTTAAACTAATTTTAGAAGCAAACAAAAGTTCTTTGGTCTGATACTGTCGTAACTGCTTTGTTCTTTTATATTTGCCAGACAATCCCAAATTTTCAAAATTTTCTTTAGGCCTCCCACCTTTGCTAAAGGAACAATGCAAAATTATATAATTGTCAAGCCATAACCGGTTTTTTTCTAAAAATTTTTTTTTGATTCTGCTAGAATTTAACCATCGTTTTTTAAACTGAAAACTTAAATTTGTCGCAAAAACTTTTATTTTAGATTCGTGTTCTTTCCGACATCCTTTACATGTGATTGATAACAAGGTCTCTAAAATTTGCTTTCTTTCCTTGCCCCTTTTAAATATATCTCTGATTTTGAGTTGATGGTTTCTTATATCTAGAATAAACCATAACATGATAGGTAGAATCTTTTTTATTTTACACGATATATTGACTAAAAAATTGTTTCTGTATAAATATAACACTATAATACTCTATGGTTTCGTAATGCTTAGTAGTATTATAAGATACATGGTGACTCATTGAAGTTATTTTTTAAAAAAGTAGCAAAAAGTAGCAGCTCATTATGATTTTGTTGGAAGGAAATGATACCCAGAATACAAAATATATTACTTTCAATAGTAAATTCTAGTAAATATATTAACTTTTTAATGTTAGAACAACAGATATATTTTTTTCTTTAAGAATGTCCTACATCTTTATATTTTACTAAATAAGTATCCAATCGTTTAACTTATCAAAAAACTAAGTACGTATAAAATTTTATAAACTTACCAGCTTGAAAATCACCCATGGCAAAGATTTGTAAATATCATAAAATTATTTATTTTTCACGAAATTTAAACTTTATTTTTGACAAATTTTTAGACACGAAATTAAACAAATTAAAAATGCTTAAGTTTGGAAACCTGTTACTCGTTTCCATGACAACCAATACAAGTGATTCATATGTTTTAGTGAGCTCCAGGGCCTACTAGACCAACGCACAATAAAATTGCAATTTATTTCCATAGTTTGGTATTTTGATATTTTTCCACATTTTGAAGGGAATCTGGCCCACAGTGCGCGCCCATATATACGGGGTGTCAAGTCAAATTTACACCCTCCGTACAAAACAAATAGTTATATCAGCTTTTTTGGTTAGTTCTGTAGTTTTTCTCTTCAAGTTTTTTTTGGGTAATTTTTGGTCCATTTGTCCTATTATAAAGTCAATCCGTGGACATGCTGTAAATACTGGTAGCATCCAAAATTCGTTTGGACTTTTTATTGTCATCATCATACTTACGTATTATTACGTTTAAAATGAATAACAAAGGAGTGAAAATGCTAATTGATCTAAGTGCCAAAATATTTTTTTGTTCTTTGCCCAACAATATGTTGTATGGGGCAGCCCCAATATTCCACTTTAAAATGACCATAGATAACCTATATTTAGATCCGCAGTGGCAAGAAGCATTTTTCGGATTTTGACGACCTTGCGCAGTAAACAAATGAATGGGTGGACGAACATGCGCACTTAAAAGCCGTGGCAAAATACAAACACCGGCACCCCGTACCCTTCGTCCGCGGTCTGACCGTAACGCTTATTAGCTACCGTACTTCGAACAGAAAACCAGGACGCCGTCGACGAATTTTTTCCGATAATGCGGATAGTCTGTTTGGCACCAGGTGCGTTTTCCCTCAACTTGCTTGCGCACAAACCGGTTTTTCGCCCATGAAATGTAACTTTTGTTTCGCGCAGGTTATAACATTGGCAATCCATGGAGATCAGTGAAAATGACCGTGCCAATTTCGCCCTAGCGATTGGAGAAAAAGTTGACGTCACCCAAGATCGTTTGACTAGGTAAGGTTGCCTCGTAAGCCTTGCAAAATGGTGGACCATACGTCACATATGTATTTTGCTCATTATTTAATGAAGTTTTTAACAGTGTAGTTTGGGTTTTTTGTCAATATTAAAGAAATACTTTTAAATACTGTTAATTCCAGTTGTTACCGTAACTTCTTTATTTCCTATTAATAAATTATTTAATAATGATTATTCTAGCTGATTTTTATATTGCGCTCTTTCGCCCTCATAGCATTATCCGTCTAGACATCCTTGTTTGCTATGTTGGCGCCAATAAGGAACCAGCAGTGCGGTACATATGTGACGTAATGAGGCAACCTTACCTAGTTAAACGATCTTGGACGTCACCCGCATGCCCAGCATTAAATTTTTTAATTATTTTTTTAATTTCTGCGGATTTCTAATTTTGGCACTAATATCAATTAGCATTTCCAATCTACAAATTTCTAAATCTCCTAGAAACTTTCAATTACTAAAGTATAAAACATCACTTAAACTCGTAACCTATTTAGCTTTAGTCGAAATGTATTTTACATTTTAAACTTTAAAATTTAATAAATGTGTTTTGTACATTTTACAAAGTTGTTAACAGTATAACAAGAAATTTATTTTGTAACAGACATTAAAGTGAATTACATTTCTGCATTATTGTGGGCAACGTGCATCGGAGCGTACAGTAATGTAGAATAAAATTTGGATTTGGATAGGTATTATAAAAGGAGTAAATAATTAAACTACACTACTCAAAAGAATTATCGCATATGCTCGATTAATTTTGAATCGCCCTGTATGATGTGCTGTTGAAAGGGAGTAGTCAAATTTGTGATTATAAAATATCAGAAATGGGTAAGGGTATAAATTATTAACAAATGAGATTTCTCCCTTTTAACAGCACATTATATAGGGCGATTAAAAATTATTCATTTTTTCAATTTTTTTTATCACCCCGTAGGATGTATTGCTAACAGTAAAAAACAACGGTTAATATAAAGTTATAGCTTCACGTTTTCTTAACATTTTCTTTTTTTAATTGTCTTAATAACTTAATTATTAAAAGAGATTTGGCCATTTAAATCAAAGCATTTTTGTATTAAAGCTTATGAATGATATCGAGCATATGCGATAATTTTTTTGAGTAGTGTATTTTTATGTAACTCTTGTTAAGAGTACCTTCACCTATCTGTTTACCAGATAAGAACTGTTTTATATTAAAGAAAGTATTTAAACAAAGGTATCGGTATAGAGTTGCC
Organism: Listronotus bonariensis; assembly: GCA_014170235.1. Lineage (NCBI taxonomy): Eukaryota > Metazoa > Arthropoda > Insecta > Coleoptera > Curculionidae > Listronotus > Listronotus bonariensis. The sequence goes on along the minus strand of JACEGR010006413.1, from coordinate 18,565 downwards.
TAAAAAAAATAAGGTCAGGGCCATATTTAATTTTTTAAAAATAACCTCAAAATTTTTGACACACCTTGTATAATGGCAATCACTATATTTTTAAATACGTATGTATGCTAGTTATTAAAATATATATGTTTATATAACACAGAATGTACCAAAAAAATATACAGTTTAAAATTTAATAAAAATTTACCACAGCTTTATTTATAAAATCGAAGAAACAAAATGTACTAATAGTCCCAAAGCTAGTGAACCCTTCGAGTAACGTTAGACCTGTAAGGCTATCAATTTGTATAATGATGAGTCATAGCATGCTAAGTACGAAAATCATCACCTGACAGGCTTCAGCCGTGCACATCATCACCCTGTATATTAAAAAAAAAACTTGGAGCTGTAGGCTTGAAATTTTCTAGGATTTAGTTAATTTATAGTAAGGATTGAAAAAAAATTGACAGTCGTTTTCGATGAGCACAAGTACCTGCCAGGCGAACTGAAAGGTGTGGCTGATTTGGATGGCCATATTTCAAAAACTATTAAAGGTGGATGTACTTTTTAAGATCTTTTTATTGGTAATTAAATGTATATAGGGTGACCGATTAAAAAAACTTTTTTTACCCTTTATATTAGAGACATTTTGCACCTCTTAAAATAACAGACGTTTTTGGCCTCCTTATGGTTATCGTTATTAAACATAACGATTACGGCAGCAGTTTCAGACAGAGATTTTGCAGCCTCTTTTAAGAAATTTATCTTGCGTCTGCGCTTTCGACACATAACCTTATTTTTGCCTGTGGTTCACCGATTTTAAAGTTAACGAAAAATCAGTATTTACTTTTATTCTTCATAAGATATAAATTGATATTTAAATATATGCAAACACTTCTGTTGATTTCGTTTTTTAAAGTAGATGCAAACAATACAGTATAAGTAAAACACAAAAAATAAAGTTAAGTTTGGTAGTAGAATAAAAAGCAAGTGTGCCAGATTGTAACATCTAAATTAATTACTGAGTTAGAATATCCGTAAAAGTGCAAGTCCGTTTGAATTTCTTAACACTATTTAATTTTTATTACTGCTATAAATTTTTCGCTAATTAGAGCCTTTGTATAAATGATATTTTAATTAATATGGCAATAAAATTTTAATTTAATTAATTAAATAATTGATATTAAAATTTCTACAATCCGGCAACCACGCAGTTTAACAATAACGATAACGATAACCTCTTCGGTATTCATCCGTAATAAAAGAAGTCCGGTATGGTTAATAACGATAATGGATCATGTTTGCGTTACTGCGCAGTCTCAGAATAACGTTAACCACAACGGAATTGCAAAATAAAGGGTGTAAAATGTCTCTATTATCACCAGGATCACCGTTAAAAATATCTTTAAAAGAGCTTTAAGAAAACACCATATTAGGTACATCTAACAACACCATATTAGGTACATCTAAACTGGTTTTGGAAAATAGGGCCGTCCAAATCAGCCACACCTTTCAGTTCGCCTGGCAGGTACTTGTGCTCAATGAAAACTCCTGTCAATTTTTTAAACCTTACTATGAATGAACTAAATCCTAGAAAAATTTTAAGCTTACAGCTTCAAGTCTTTTTATTTTCATAATTTTTAAAACTGTCAAAAATATACAGGGTGATAATGTGGACGGCTGATGCCTGTCAGGTGATGATTTTCGTACTACATGCTATGACTCATCACTAGGTATACAAATTTCAAGCCTTACAGGTCTAACGGTATTTGAAGGGTTCACTAGCTCTCCTACTATAATATTAGTTCTGTCATGTACAAATAAACAGAAATATAAATTAACATTATACAGGGTCGCTCAAAAATGTTACAACTTATTTTTTTAATTGGTAATAGCCTTGACCTTTTTTTTTTTTAAGCAACCCTATGGCAATACCCTTGTTTAAATAGTATCTTTAATATAAAACAGTTTTTTTCGGTAAACAGATGGGTAAAGGTCTCTTCCTATTCGGATCTTCGACAATAACTATTTTATTAATTAGGAGAATAATTTTTTTATGTTTTACCCATCTATTATTGATCTGTAATACCTTAGAAACTAAATATGTGATGGTAGCAATAATACCTGCTATCACACCTAGGGCATTATAAGCGGGCATTATGATAATGCCTGCTTATAATGCCCTAATGCGCTAATATAGAAATTTTATTGCTTATCCAACTCTATTTCTCTCACAATAAAAATCAAGTTTATACAAAAAATAATTTTTCTTTAAACAATACTAAAAAATTAAACTTTATTAAATAAAAAAATTAAATAAAAAATAAAAATTACAACTTTAAAATGTCCCAGAATACTCGGTCCAGAGAGAGTTCGGACTGTATTTTCCGACTAAAAATAATAAAGTTGTTAACATATGATTAAAATAAAATCAATAACTTACCAGTTCCTGAAAATATGCCATTAAAACGGTTTCGGTTATTTGAAGAATTGCGTTCGCATCTTTCAAAATACCAAATATGCCATACTCCCGATCATACTGTTGCCTTGATTTAGCTAGCAAAAGATTTTCGGTCGCTTTTATGGCCTTTTCTCTTATATTTTGTGGAATTTATTCCATTTTGAGCAAATCGTTAAATAATGCCAACTGACTAACTGATAGAAACATCAAAGTCAAACTTAACACCAGTCATTATCTACTTACGTATACAGGTACAGGTGCAACTTATTTTTATATTGCGGATAAATAATGTAATTAGTCATTGAAAAACTCTTTTTTGGGTAAAACATAAAGCATTGTATGCACCACGGGCTTTACTGGACTATAATGCCCATCAGGTCGAAATCTAGCCCTCGGGTCAGAGGCCCTCGGGCTATTTCGACCTTCAGGGCATTATAGTCCTAGTTACACCCTTGATACATAAATAGCTATTAAGCTTATAAAACACATTTATTTATTTCAACTTTAAAGGTAAATAACTCACTAATGAAACGCAAAACAACTTTTTCAATAAAATAATATTATTATTTTCACTCATTCTATCACCCATCATTTAAAACCATACCATTTCGGACACCCTGTATTTAAAACAATTTTAAAGAGATTAATTCAACATAGAGAACAACGCGTTATTGCAGTTTAAATCACATTTAAAACCTTCTGAATTATTCTCTAAGAACACTTTAAAATTTTAATTTAACAGGTAATTTATAGGTTGTCAATCCAGTCCCTTTGATTTATTCAACAAATTAATTCTGTTCCATTTTGCCCTTCGTTTCTGAAAGTGACAAGTCGTTTGTGCTTGAACAAATCAAGCAAATAATATTGGTGATATAGGTGCTTTAATTTTATTAAACAATAGAAAGACGCAATAAAAATGTCATAAGATGCTTATTTAGATATAGATGCATACAGTACCCAGCAAACACTATTTGCCGGCAATGTACATTTTTCATATTGGCATTGATGGTAAAGCATTGGCAATTGGTGGCAATATTATGCCAACATCTTATACGCATTAAAAAGTCAACCCTAAATAAACACTTAATTGCCAATAAATTTTACATGCAGGCGAATTGCCGGCAAGCATACAAAAATGGCGGCATACCAATCCTGATTAAATAAAGCACGCGTTTTTGTTGCAGGCAAATAAATATTGGATTTTTGAAGGCAAACCTTCAACGCATATTCATACTTTTTAAACCATATTATTAACATTGGTATTTAACTAACATTCAAGCAATTTTTTTGATCTGTTTTATTTATAATGACAGCTAAACAACATTATTTTATGTTTTTTTACATAATTTAAAGGAAATGGCCTTTTCATAACATTTTATTGTTAAAAATCATGCAAATAAAAATTAGGTCAAACAAAATGTTTATTATGTATTTTGGAGCGAATAAAAATAAAATGATGGTAAAATTAGCTACGTTAATTTCGACCGAAGGTGACCGCTTTGTGCATTTGTTTTCTACGTGGTTTTCTAGCTTTTTAGTTTCTTTTTTAAAGAAAAGAGTTTTTTAATAGACATAATTAAATGTATTTATTACCTAATAAGTGTGTGTTGTGTGATTAATTGGTGATGGCTAGTCGAGAAGGCAAGATATTCAAGTAGACTGTTAGGAGCTGTAAACATTTTGTTTAAAACTATATTAAAAGTTTTAAAGACGTGTTAATAAAAAATATTATATATATTTAATAGTTTTTTGACATACCGATAGATGGCGTAATGGACAATAAACTACTACGTTTCTGCAATATCTTCGCTTTTATCGTCTAAACCGTACCCATTAGACAAAAATAATTCGAAAGCGGTCTGCGGTAGGTGATCTCACTTAGCTTTGAAAGAAATATCTTTGGCGAGTGTAAAAATCTGCATCTCCAAGTTGGACAGTGTTCCGAGGGATGGTACTTTGCATTGCAAGGAAATTGCATGCAGTAAGGAGTTTTTCCTATTTTAATTTTCAAATAAAATATCGCATCATTTTAGCTTTTAAAAAAAGTATATGCGACAATTTTCGTCAATAAGACGTCAGCTTGCTGCTTGGGAGTATCTGCATTTGCCCACTTTCGTGTCTTTTTGTTAACTTTTTGCCAATAACTTATTAATGAAGAATGCCATCATTTTAAACGCATTTTTTGCCAATAACTTATTAATGACGGATGCCATCACTTTATCTGCAACACGTGGCCTAATAACGGCCAATTGTTGCCACTTTCGCGTCTTTTTGATACCTTTTTGCCAATGCCTTGCCATTAAAGAGTGTTGGCAATGCCAGTAAATTAAATTTACAACGCCGGCAAAAAATGTTATATGGGTAACGTACCTACAGCTATCTGGGCCCGGGCGGAAAGCTAAATTGGTGCCCCTTATTAGTAATGTTTGTCTTTGAACAATTTCGAGAAGCAAAAAAGGTCCGTCTCTAAAATGAGGCTCCCCTTACAACATAATATAGTATACTTTTGGAGGCCCCCTTTTCTTACTTGGAAACATTTTGACAAATGGGGCCCTCTTCCAACTACACAACGATATACTTTATCAAAATTTGCCCCCACCCCCTTTTATATTTTTGGTACTTAGATACAATAATCCCTTACAACAACGCTCCTAAACCCTAATATTTACCTTATTTTGTTTGAGGACCCCTATTTGGGGGCCCCTTCTAACTAGGCGCCCCGCCCGGAGCAGACCGCCCCTCTCCGCCCCCCCATCGGTACGCTGGTGGATGCGTATTTATATAATGTCATAAGATGCATATTCAAAACTCTTTTTTTTTTTTTTTGGTACACGCCAATAGTCTCTAGAAGAAATGGGACCGCTTCGGACCTGGTCCCCGGGTATAGCAAGCAGACTCTGTTTAGCCTATTGACCCCTATGAACTGTCCTGAAAGAAAATAAAGAAAAAAATAATTAAAAAACGACGTTTTGGTTTCAAAATACAATTAGGTTAAAAATTAAAATAAAGAATTTACTAATATATAAATTAAAAATGTTTTGAATTTTAAGCTTTTAGTTACGAATACTCTGAAAATAGTTTGATATTTGTGTCATGAGTGACATGTTACTAATATCACAAATGTCACTTATTTTTAAACATTAAGAATTGTCCCAAATAATCATATATTGTTCTTTAATTGCCTTGCGATTTAAGTTTATCAATAATTTTTAGTATGTATTTATAATTTTTTAAAACCAAAAAACAGTGAAAACAATTAAATTAAATATTTTTTTCAAATATCTCTAAAACTAATTTTTATTTATTTTTTGTAGTGTGTTTCTTTTTTTAAGTCCAATTTCGTTTTTAAAAAAGAAAAAATAAAGTCACATTAAAAAGTACCCAGAGGAAAACAAAAATATTAAACAAAAATGAAAAATACAATTTTGACCAGCAGTCACATTTCCCTATTTACTTAAAGGTCAAAATTGTTATTTTTATTAAATTTTTGTTTTGTGTTGTTTATGGACAATGTTTAAATTAAGTTAAAGTAAAATCATTTTCTTTTTCGAAAACGAAGCTAGGTAGGAATAAAAGTTATATTTTTAATTTTATAATTGAAAAAATATATGAAATTAAAGACAATTGTAGTTTCACTATAGACACCCAGAACAATGCTAAATTTTTGGTCATCAGCTTGGACGCTCGCTTCGTGGAATTTATGAAGCGGGTATCCATCGAGTACACACTTAAACAGTACGTATAATTTGCCGGTTCATAAATTCAGTCAAGCCAGCGTCCAAACTGATGACCAAAAATTTAGCATTGTTCTGGAAGTCTATAGTGAAACTACAATTGTCTTTGATGAAACTTAGAAAAAATCAGTAGCATACTTTTTTTCTCAATTATATTGACTGTGGTGCTTATTGAGACGTCATATTATGGACCCAATATTTTTAATCTAGGAAGATCTAAATAAAAATCCTATTACTTTAAACAACTATACCAAATCAGCTTAAGGATATTTATAAAAGACTTGGCTTTTTTAAACCATAACCCCCGTATTTAAGAAATAAAGTTTCCCAGGATATAATCAGCCTTATGCTGTAATTACATTGACTTGTTTTAAGCTTGAAATTATAAATTTAAAATGACATTTGACAAATACTTTAATATTTTCTATGCAAAAATCATTAAACACTCACCCTTTGCTTATGAGTGGCCAGATTTTGCAGGGTGAGGGCACATTCAACCTTGTGGGCGTCACATTTAAGAATAACCTTAACTGGCATAAACACATTGTATCTATAGCCACCGCGGTGTGAAAAAACTTGGATTTCTTTTCCGAGCCAAAAAGTATTTTTCTCCTGCCAATTTATACACTTTGTATGTGTCCCAAATTCGACCCTCTCTGGAATATTGTTCTCATGTCTGGGGAATGGCATCCCCTACAACCCTCAGCATTCTTGATGCGATTCAAAGAAGAGCTGTTCGTCTTATTAATGATCCTTTACTTACTCAAAGACTTCCTTCTCTTGCCCATCGTCGAGCTGTGGGAGATCTATCGCCCTTTTATAAATACTTTTACGGTTTGTGCTCCAACGAATTATCCAGTATAGTCCCTCCTCTTGCAGCCCCCAACAGAGAAATTCGTGGTGCCGCACGTATGCGGGATGCATACGGTCCAATTGGACAGGCCCCGAATTTCCCATTTCGTTCGTTCTTTTATTCCCAGAGTTTCTAGAATGTGGAACCTGCTGCCCGCGGAGGTCTTTCCTTCTCCCCAAATCCTCAAGTTTTAAGTCCCTTGTAAACAAACTTTCTTTTACTCTGCTCAAGACACCCACGGTACGTTAGTATTTAGGCTCAGCCTTCGTAGATTGTCCAAAGATAAAAAAATTTCGGTTGAAACTGAAATGTTTTTAAGATTTGAATTTGTTACTGCCTAGAAAATATTAAATTATCTGTCAAATCTTATTTTAAATTTATAATTTCAAGCTTGAAATAAGTCGATGTATTTACAGCATAAGGCTAATTATGTTAATGATACTTTTTTATATAAAACTAGCTATGATTTCCGGCTTCGCTCGGGAGTTGATATAAGACCCAAATAACCGTTGTTCTGAATGAAGTTCAAATACTCGACAACAGATGGCGCCACTACACTTAATTTCCAAGTTGAAGGGTTGGAAGAGTCCTTATTTCTTTAAAAATACGCCGTTTAGGGTAAAACGGGAACTTTCTTGTTCGAGGGGGATAAAGGGCTATCACACTATATAAGTCCCTTTATCGTATCGGGACTCCTTTTCAAGTTTTATCGGCACGCACATTTTATCAACTTAGTTTTATTATATATAATCCCATATAACATTTTTTGCCGGCGTTGTACATTTAATTTACTGGCATTGCCAACACTCTTTAATGGCAAGGCATTTACAAAAAGGTATCAAAAGACGCGAAAGTGGGCAATTGGCCGTTATTAGGCCACGTGTTGCAGATAATGTGATGGCATCCGTCATTAATAAGTTATGATAAAAAAATACATTTAGGATGATGGCATCCATAAGTTATTGGCAAAAAGATAACAAAAAGACACGAAAGTGGGCAAATACAGATACTCCCAAGCAGCAAGCTGACGGCTTATTGACGAAAATTGTTTTATTTGAAAATTAAAATAGGAAAAAATTCCTTACTGCATGCAATTTCCTTGCAATGCAAAGTACCATCTCTCGGAACACTGTCCAACTTGGAGATGCAGATTTTTACACTAGCCGAAGATATTTCTTTCAAAGCTAAGGAGATCACCTACCGCAGACCGCTCTCGAATTATTTTTGTCTAACGGGTACGGTTTAGACTATAAAAAGCGAAGATATTGCAGAAACGTAGTAGTTTATTGTCCATTACGTCATCTATCGGTATGTCAAAAAAATTATTAAATATATATATTTTTTATTAACATGTCTTTAAAACTTTTAATAAGGTTTTAAACAAAATGTTTACAGCTCCTAACAGTCTACTTAAATATCTTGCCTTCTCGACTAGCCATCACCTTAACACACAACACACACTTATTAGGTAATGAATACATTTAATTATGTCTATTAAAAAACTCTTTTCTTTAAAAGAAACTAAAAAGCTAGAAAACAAATGCACAAAGCGGTCACTTTCGGTCGAAATTAACGTAGCTAATTTTACCATCATTTTATTTTTATTCGCTCCAAAATACATAATAAACATTTTGTTTGACCTAATTTTTATTTGCATGATTTTTAACAATAAAAAGTTATGAAAAGGCCATTTCCTTTAAATTATGTAAAAAAACATAAAATAATGTTGTTTAGCTGCCATTATAAATAAAACAGATCAAAAAATTGCTTTAATGTTAGTTAAATACCAATGTTAATAATATGGTTTAAAAAGTATGAATATGCGTTGAAGGTTTGTCTTCAAAAATCCAATATTTATTTGCCTGCAACAAAAACGCGTGCTTTTTAATCAGGATTGGTATGCCGCCATTTTTGTATGGTTGCCGGCAATTCGCCTGCATGTAATTAAGTGTTTATTTAGGGTTGACTTTTTAATGCGTATAAGATGTTGGCATAATATTGCCACCAATTGCCAATGCTTTACCATCAATGCCAATATGAAAAATGTACATTGCCGGCAAATAGTGTTTGCTGAGATGATAATGATAATACAATAAATTCAGTCTTTGTATATTTTATTGTTAATATAACCACTTTAAATAAGTAAGATTGCGAAGACATTTTATAAAAATAATGTGATTTTTTTTATGCATTTTCCCAAGCTGCAAGCTCCACTTTTATTTCATTTGAAACCCCTAATCCATAAATTACAGAGTTTTAAAAGAAATTGGATTAAATAAACTTTACTTTAGTGCCTAATACCGACTTTAATAAAACAGCAGAAGTTAATAAAAGCAAAAAGCCATTTTATGGCGTGTATTTTGTTCTGTGTGCTAAAAAGAAAAACGAGAAACTTTAAAGTGGAACGAAACCTATTATATACCTTCATAAATTTTAATTCTTTCTTTCCTACATTCCGAAATTTTAACGTCATAACACCATATGTAATATAAATAGGACTTTGTAATATTTTATATTTGCTAAATTTATATTTTGTTGTGTTTTTTATAGCATTAATACTGAATTAATAAAATAATCCAACTTTATTATTTCTAATAACAAAATGTGGAATATTTTTGTTTATCGTTATACATGTATAGGTATGTTTTTTTGGTAGTATGACGTGTCAAGAAGCCTATTTTAAATCAGTGATCGGCAAAAAAAAGTGATATTAAAGATATGTATGCTCTATATTGGTTAGGCGGATTTATTTATGGTCTTTTTTGTTGGGTAAACGCCAAAAGTCTATCTGGAAAGAATGGGACCGCTTCGGTGCTGGTCCCGGGGTATAGATTAGATTAGATTAGAATAGGGCCGGGATAACCCATGCACTACTTTGTTATAATATTTTTTTTACTTTTAATTTTACTAAATTAAACTACTCTCCCGGTCAAAAAAAAAACCGGACAAACAAAATTTTGTTTTTTTGGACTGATTTTTAATTAACTTTTGCTTTAGTTGTAGCTTCTTTTACCAAAAATATTATTTATTATGGAAATAGCAAAAGAATTTATAGGATTGGGTGTTATGCAAGGAAAAGCCTTTTTTTTAAAGTTTTGATTCCCTTTAGAATAGAGACACCGATTTGAATTAAAAACAGAAATGTTAAGAAAATACGGAGCTTTAAAATCCAATACATTGGAAAAAACTTGTGCCGGTAGATTATTCCACAGTGTGTTCGAAAATTTGGGTCTTTTTTTTATCTTTGGACAAACCACGAAGGCTAAAAGCCTAAATACTAACGTACCGTGGGTGTCTTAAGCGAGGTAAGCGGGAGTTTGTTGACACGGGACTTAAACACTTGAAGATTTGGGGGGAAGGAAAGATCTCCGCGGGCAGCAGGTTCCACAATCTAGAAACTCTGGGAATAAAAGAACGAACAAAGTGGGAAGCTCGGGGCCTGTCCAGTTGGACCGTATAGGGATGCATACGCGCGGAACCACGAGTTTCTCTGTTGGGAACGGTGAGTGGAGGAACTATACTGGACAATTCTTCAGAGCAAAAGCCATGGAAGTATCTATAAAAAAGCGATAAATCCCCCACAGCCCGACGATGAGCAAGAGAGGGAAGCCTTTCTGTAAGTGAAGGGTCATTAATAAGACGAATAGCTCTTCTTTGAATAGAATCAAGAATGCTTAGGATTGTGGGGGACGCCATGCCCCAGATATGAGAACAATATTCCAAGGGAGATCGGATTTGGGACACATATAAAGTGTATAAATTAGAAGGGGAAAAATACTTTTTGGCTCGAAAGAGAAATCCAAGCTTTTTTGAAGCTGCCGTGGCTATAGATACGGCTACTTTAAGGTTACTTTCAAATGTGACGCCCACAAGATTGAAGGTGTCTTTGCTTTGTAAAACTTGGCCGCTCATAAGTAGAGTATGAGTATTTAATGACTCTTCTCGCGACAAGAAACATGATTGTGTTTTGGATGCATTAAAACGGACGAGATTTTTAGCGCCCCAATCCAATATTAAATTAAGATCCTGCGAAAGAGATATCTGCATCGCTCTGCTTTTGTTTTCCAAATCGGGTCAAAATACAACATTTGGCTTTTCCCTGTATAACAACCAATAATATAAACATGTTTGCTATTCCCATAATAAATAATATTCTTGATAAAAGAAGCTACCAGTGAACAAGAAAATAATTAGAATCGACCAAACGACCAAAAGATATTAAAGACTGAATTTAAACAAAATTTTCTTTGTGCGGTTTTTTTGTAAAGGAGTGTATTTACTTAATATTGATTAGATTATAAATAGCGCAGTTAAATAAAACCATCTTACTTTAATTAAAATAAAGATTTTGCAGTGACCTAAATTATAAAATACTTTCTTTAAGGGAAATTGTGGAAGAGTCATAAGGAAAACACCATTACACGTGCCACATTCCGCAGTCTGTTCTTGCATTTTTAACCCTCGCAAATTAAAATAGTACTTTGAATTAAAAATAAGTAAATATAGAGGGTCATTTACTAAAAGTGTCCTACTTTTAAATGAAAATAAAACAATTAAAATAAATGTTAATATTGTATTTATTTTTTTATTTGTTAGTACAGTATATACCACTAAGTATGGAACAGTATGTCTGATAAAACAGTATGTCTGACAAATGGCCACCAAGGCTTCGTTGAGTAGCGCGTGTTCGTGTGAGTGTTTGATGATTTTGTTCCCGACAAGGAACATGATTGTGTTTTGGATGCATTAAATTGAACGAGATTTTTGGCGCCCCAATCCAATATCAAATTGAGATCCTGTGAAAGAGATATCTGCATCGCCCTGCGTTTGCTTTCCAAGTCGGGTTGAGAGATTGGTTTGGAAACCTGAAAAGTGGAGTGAAGGGTACTATCGTCAGCATAACTATGAATGGGATTGGTTGTGGAAGAAAGAAGGTCGTTGATGTGAAGAAGAAACAAAGTTGGTGCTAGTACTGAACCCTGAGGCACTCCAGCATTAATTTCGTGAAAGCTTGAACAGTGGCCATCAACAATGACTGATATACGTCGATTATAAAGATAACTGGAGAGCCAAGAGCAGAGTTTAGTTGGAAGACCATAGGAGGGAAGTTTATTAAGAAGTGCGTCATGCCAGACTTGGTCGAAAGCTTTAGATGTATCAAGAGCAACGATCTGGGACTCACCTAGAAACTCAAGAGACTTGTTCCAGTTGTGTGAAACGAAGGAAAGAAAATCTGCTGTAGATCTCTTGTGACGAAATCCGTATTGCCTATCATGTAAAATTTTATGATTTTCTAAATACCTAAGAATTTGCGGGTTAATGGATTTCTCCATTACTTTACAAAGCATTGAGTAGAGTGAAATGGGTCTATAGTTGGATGGAAGAGATTTAGATCCTTTCTTGGGAATAGGCTGGACACGTGCAGCTCTCCAGCTGTCTGGAAAATACCCGTGTCATAAGAAATTCGAAAGAGCTTGGTTAAAATAGGTGAACATTTTTTTAAAACGATTGCTGGTTTTATAAAATATGGTATTATATTATTACTTAAAATATGTTCTTCTAAAATGAGCCGTTTTCGGTTATTCGCCTGTCTCAGCTAAAATTGACCACCCTGTATAATTTTTTTTTTTATTACTTTTATATGAGATTCTATCAGGTCAGTTTGACACCTCATTACACGAAAAACACTTTAACTCCTTTAAAAAAACATTAAATATTAGAAAGATACATAATAACTTTTAATCTACATAAATAATTTGAGTTTCCCCTTTGGTATTACATGTACAATTTTCGTTTTCCCTTCTGTAGTCAAAACTTTATAAAATACGTGCCACAAAATGGCTCTCTGCCTTAATAAACAGGGCTGCTTTATTAAAGCCCGTATAACTAAAATAAACGTTATTTACTTTAATTAGCTTTAGAGCTTTAAATTTGAGATAAATCTGAATAAGTGAGTATTTACGTGAAGAAAGAATGATACTGCAACGGTAGTAATTGGTTTAAAATTCTTACATATTTAATAAGACAATTAATCAACCGTTATCTTATACTAGAAAAACCAAGCTTAAAAAAACTTAAGTATAATTTTGATCTTTACTTAAAAAAATTATTTTTTCTGAAGAATCCAGTATAGTCCTCCACTCACGGTTCCCAACAGAGAAACTCGTGGTGCCGCGCGTATGCATCCCTATACAGTCCAATTGGACAGGCCCCGAACTTCCCACTTTGTTCGTTCCTTTATCCCCAGAGTTTTTAGAATGTGGGACCTGCTGCCCACGGAGGTCTTTCCTTCCCACTCAAATCTTCAAGTATTTAAGTCCCGTGTCAACAAACTCCCTCTTACTTCGCTCAAGACACCTACGGTACGTTAGTATTTAGTTTTTAGCCTTCGTGGTTTGTCCAAAGAAAAAAAGTTTTTTATCTATAATGTTTATACAAATTATGTGTAAAAAACAACATGGTATTCCTTATTTGGTCACTTTCCTCTATGTTTGATTTTTTTTTTTGATGTTCAGTTTTGTTTTGTAATTATAAATTTATTTACAAACTCTTTTACTTATCGTTGCTTTGTATATTATCGTTTCCGTGACCTGAAGCGGCAACTATGTAGTTTCCATCCATATTTACATTATAAAGTAATTAATCGGGAAAATGGGGACTCTGGGGGTGGTAATTTAGCCCGCCATCCTTTTGCACGACGAGGCTCTTTGAAAACTTGTTATTTTGTACAGCGTCGTCACAGATTGTGGTAAAAGTTAACGTAAAGTTTTAAGGAATTCAATGATACATACTTTTTAAACGTTTTTATTTTTTTTTTTAGCATAATTTAATGGTAATTATTATTTTTAATTATAGTTGTAGGCAAAATAGAAAAAAAATGTTGTTTTTAATATTATTTTATTTTTATTTTTCTTTGGTATCGTTAAAAATTTAGGTTTATAAATTAAAGGGCCAAGTTTCAAAGTGTACAGGGTGTCCTATTTTGGTTGTCCCTTATGGGAAACTTGGAAACCATAAGACATATTAAAAATCCGATACCCCATCCTCGAGCTCTTTTTGGAGAAAACATTTATGGTAAAAACAGATCATCGCTATCGCGAAGCGTTTCAGAGATACAGGGTGATTCTCGATTTTTTCACTTTTTGAAAAGGTCCTGTAGCTTTGTTGTTATTACAGATACGAGAAAACTAATTGCACATTATATAGACACTTTTTTCGTAGAATCCAGTGGCGTAGCCAAAAATTTTTTGAGCTGTCATTTTTGACATATGACCCAAACATGTTTTTTTATTAGGGACACCCTATAAATGATTAGGTAATTAAATTGCTTGTTTTTTTCTGATTAAAATAATATATCATAGTAGGTGGTTTAATAAATTGTCTTAAAAAAATAAAAAATGAGATAAATGTCCTAATATTCCTATTTTTAGCGCTAAATTTATATAAATCACTTTTTGACCTTGACTACATCCATAACAGAGTTTTCAAACTGAAGAAAGAATAAATTACATTCGATGTATAAGTTCTTTGTTTATTTTTTATTAGATATGATATTCATAAACATCAAATTGTGGAGATGGTATACTTCGAAACCAACCCTCTCAATTATTGCAATCAAAGACAATTGTAGTTTCACTATAGACTCCCAGAACAATGCTTAATTTTTGGTCATCAGTTTGGACGCTGGCTTGGCTGAATTTATGAAGCGGCAAATTATACGTACTGTTTACGTGTGTACTCGATGGATACCCGCTTCATAAATTCCACGAAGCGAGCGTCCAAGCTGATGACCAAAAATGAAGCATTGTTCTGGGTGTCTATAGTGAAACTACAATTGTCTTTGGTGCAATACATTTAGGCTAGCCGCACACTAGAACCTTTTTTATTGACAACATAAAAGTTGCTCAACCAAAAAGTGGCTAAGAAATTTGTGTTTCGAGCACTTGTCTACTAGGGTGTTGCTTAGTTATCATGGATTTCACCGAGGCAAATGCATATAATCCGATCTTTATTAATTTATGTGTTGCCCATATATTATTGATCTGTAATACCTTAGAAACGGAATATGTTATGGTAGCAATAATACCTGCTATCACACCTAGGGCATTATAAGCGGGTATTATGATAATGCCCGCTTATAATGCCCTAATGCGCTAATATGGAAATTTTATTGCTTATCCAATTTTATTTCTCTCACAATAAAGATCAAGTTTATACAAACATATGTATTAAAATAAAATCAATAACTTACCAGTTCCTGAAAATATGCCATTAAAACGGTTTCGGTTATTTGAAGAATTGCGTTCGCATCTTTCCAAATACCAAATATGCCATACTCCCGATCATACTGTTGCCTTGATTTAACTGGCAAAAGATTTTCGATCGCTTTTATGGCCTTTTCTCTTATATTTTGTGGAATTTCTTCCGTTTTGAGCAAATCGTTAAATAAAAATGCCAACTGACTAACTGATACAAACATCAAAGTCAAACTTAACACCAGTCATTATCTACTTACGTATACAGGTACAGGTGCAACTTATTTTTATATTGCAAATAAATAATGTAATTAATCATTGAAAAACTCTTTTTGGGTAAAACATAAAGCATTGTATGCACCACGGGCTTTACTGGACTATAATGCCCATCAGGTCGAAATCTAGCCCTCGGGCTATTTCGACCTTCAGGGCATTATAGTCCTAGTAACGCCCTTGATACATAAATAGCTATACTAACCCCTTTTTCTGCCTTCAAAAAAACGCCAAATAAGTTCTGGCGTTAAAGTTAATAAAAATATATTTATTACTAATAATAATGTACGCTACTGATCCTAAAGCTTACTGGGAAATCGTTTATATCCCGAGCGCTTACTTTATACATGGATATAAATTGTTATTTCAATTTTAGTTAGTATATAACTTTGCGTCTTTGTCTGACCTGGAAAACTGATTTGATGTTTGTTGCTTCCAGCTCTGTGCAAAAGTTGATTTGCTTACCAAAAATCGAATTTGTTACTTAGTTACGGTGCTTATTATTATGTAAAAAGTATATTAGGTCAAAATTGTCATTAACATGACACTTAGATAGTAAGTTATGTAACAAGTGCATAACGTATGTCCTAAAAGTTTTGGCACACAATATTTATCGGTTTTTTTTTAATGCTGCGCTTGAGAGTATTTGGGGCACTTACGTCTCTTTCGATATTTAAGACCATTCCTCCTCAATTCCAACGATATCGTACTCTTAGAAGATCTGTATTGCCTAGCCAGTCTCCTCGTTGACTTTCCAATCTGGTTTTTGCTCTTCTCACCAATCTCTCTGACCTCTGTGCGGTAAATGCACGTGGTCTTCCACTTTGGTAGATTCAGACATGGTATTCCCTGCTCGCACTCCGCTATTGTTTCTATAAATGGTTCTGCGTGAAATGTTTTCATTCTGGAATATTCGACAGATTTCAGCTTTGGGTATCCGCCCAACTAACTTGTAGATACTTTTTCTTATTTCTAATTTATACGACATCTTAAAGCGAAAACTTCAAAATAAATAAATCTCGACTGACAGTAAATAAAGTAAATAAACTTTTGTTTTCAAAGGCAACTGGATATTATTTTGTTTTTGTTAAAATTAAAGACAATGAGTTTTGTGCCAAAACTTTTAGGACATACGTTAAAGTGATACTTTTTTACGAATGGGAAGTTTGACAGCACGAGCCGTTAGGCGAGTGCGGGAATCTCATAAGTAAAAAAGACACTTTATTCATGTGTTACATACTATATTTTTTCACGACCGTATAAAAATTTCCCAAAATACCATTTTATCCATGTTTTATTTATCTAAACTTATTAATTTTAATTTTTGCAGCGCAGCCATTATATTGCTACAAACACTCATAGCCTTCTTATTTATTGAGAGACAATTATCATCTTCATAACTATGCATTTATTACTTAATTTTAGAAAATTGTATGTACTTACTTTTGTAGAAATAATACTAAAACAGTATAAATTCCTTTTCAATTTCTTAGTCATCCAAATTTATTATTACTATTAATTTTCAATAATTTCTATTAAATTTATTTGCAAACTGCCAAATTTTAAAACTAGTGACACATGAAGTAAAAGAAATAATGACGAAATTAAAGGTAACTTGACTGTTTGGTTTAGTTGATGTCGCGTTTACAGTTACATTGCACAAATTGATATTTAAGTTTATTGTGTAGTAGGCGTTAAAACAAACTACTAATTCAAAGTGTGAAAAAAAGCTTCGAAGTGTTAAAAAAGTTACTTGTTTTAACACTTTATGTAGTGTACTAGAATGGTGTACTTTAACTTCATGGTCACGATTAAAAAACAGCATTTTTTTACGTCCGTGAAAAAAAATATGTATAATATGGTACCTAAAACAGATGTGATTTAAATTATCATACATTTTTTATTCAGAAAATATAAAAAGAGTTACTTGTTTAAATAATATACATTAAAAAAAATACAAAAAAATCTAATTATTGTTACAGACTTTCAAAAATGTGGTAATTTTCTAGAAACGTGCGGCAACTCCGATTTTGACAAAATTTGGTACACGGGGGTTTTGGGGCGCTGATCACGAATCTAAAGAATTTTTTGGCGAAAACGTTTCGTCCTTGAGATATTCATCATCAGACTTGAAATTTAAACTAATCCTATTTTGACAATATTCCCCCTTCTTTTTGCACACAATTCTTGATTTAAAGTAAAGTGGCACACAATATTTGATTTTCACCTTTTAAAACTCCGTTTTTTTACGTATTTTACTTTATTTTTGCATTAAATTGCATAGCTATACTTTGAATCATTTTAATCCCAGTGTGCCATGAAGCCCTATGTGTATGTATGGTTGCCGCATTATCAAAGCAAAGCCACGCAATTTAATGCAAAAATAATGTAAAAACGGAGAAAAAAGGGGTTTTAAAGGTGAAAATCAAATATTGTGTGACACTTTAGCTTTAAATCAAGAATTGTGTGCAAAAGAAGGGGGAATATAGTGAAAATAAGCTTAGTTCAAATTTGAACTTTGATGATGAATTTCACGAGAACGAAACGTTTCCGCCAATTTATTCAGATTAGTGATCAGCGCCCCAAAACCCCTCAGCGCCCAAAAACCCCGTATACCAAATTTCGTTAAAATCGGAGTTGCCGCAGGTTTCTAGAAAATTACCAAAAATGTGTTTAGGTTATAGAATTTTAGAGAGTTAGGATCATTTAATTTAGTTTGTTTTTATTTAAATAATTAACCTTAATTTTTCCTTTCATCACTTTCGAAGGTTTCCGAAAACGCCCGAATTATCCATTAAAGACTTTTATGCCATCCTGTACTATGGAATTTTCACGATATTTCTCGAAGATTCTAGATCGTTCGTTACTCTTCCACCATACTATAAAGGGCGACGGGAAACCTCCGATCGATTAGTATAGATTCGACTTTTGTGGTGTAAACTTCGAGACATTGACAAGTACAGATTTTGTCGTTGTAACCATAGTTACGTTTGTTTGTTAATCTAAATAT
>JACEGR010006412.1:0-61084 GCA_014170235.1 Listronotus bonariensis | reverse complement strand
ATATATATTTGACAGTTTGCCAGATTTACAGTTACCTCTCTAGGTTGGAGAATTTTAAATTTTTAAATGGAACACCTTTATTTTTAATTTTAATCAATTACTTGTATTAACTTTTATTATAACCTTATATTATCGTTTTTACCCCGTCAATTTGGGAGATATGGCATCACACCTTTTTTATTCTTACATTTTGCATCTTAGTAAAAAGCATCCATTATTTTTTTATTAAACAAGATGGAGTGTTATGTATGTATGTATTGAAAAGGCACGTTATTTATTTGTTTGTCATGTCATAAGAGACTTCATAAACATAACAATTAGAAATGTCGAAACAATTTAAAAATAAACAAATTGTGGGAATTATTATGGAATTCGTACTAAACGAAAAACGGCGCATATTTGTCACTTTTAAATTGTTTTGACATTTCTAAATGGTTACGAAGTCTCCATGACATTACAATAACAAAAATGAATACCGTACCCTTAACAAATTTTGAAAGAAATCACAAGCCCTCCTATTTTATTTTTGAAAAAAACAAACGGATAATTTCCTACTAAGCTGCAAGTATAAGGAATAAAAACAAGCGTGCTGCCGACAATAACAGGAGTCAAAAACGATAATATCAGGTCATAATAAAGTTGATATAAGAAATTAACTAAAATAATAAAAATTGGAATATTTCATTTAAAAATTTTAAATTCCCTAACCTAGAGAGAAAACTATAAACATGGCAACCTTGCAAATATAGTTTTTATATTCTTCATGTTCAGTTACCCCTTCGCACAAAATTTGGATTAATTTATTTTTGACAGTTACTGAAAAAAATTCACCGTTCCGGTGATTGATATAAATAAAAAATTATATATTTTTTTTTAATGTTTAACGGTATTATTACAATGTTATGTACTAAATGCTAAAAAATAATTTAGTAATTCCTAGCTACCAGATCGTACCAATCTTCTCCTCAATCTGAGGTATTGATCAGACAAATAATAAAATCGTTGGGCGTATAGCGTATACAGAGTAGATAATATGATGGAAATTTTACTTACTAAATTATTTTTAGCTTTTAGTACATAACCTTTATCATTTCTATTGTAATAAAACCGTTTAACATAATTTTTTAACATATTTTTTTTTAAGTTTTTAGTTTTGTTGTTGGTTAATACTTTCAATCTATTGAGTTCATTTAATGCGTTACCACAACTAACCAGAACTAACCAACGATTTAATATTGAGGTACTTATGAAAAAAGTATTTAATCCACAATTTTGTGGAGACGGCCATCTTGAATATTAGTTTTTCATAGTAAGCTCTATTCTACCAATCAGGCCATTTCATTTAATACCCATATTGAGGTAGTTGTGGAAAAAATATGTAATCCGCCATTTTGTGGCGGCGGCCATCTTGGATTTTATTTTTTCGTAGTGGGTTCTATTCTACCAATCAAGCCCTTTTATTTGATACCCATATTGAGGTAGTTGTGGAAAAAATATGTAATTCGCCATTTTGTATCGGCGGCCATCTTGGATTTACAATCCTAAAAAATATGTTGTCATCAAGATTAAGAGTGTATACCAAATTTTAGATCGATCAATTGTCAGGAAGGGGTCGAATCCCAATTACTAGATTTGACCCAAATAAATAACAAAACAAATAAATAAACAGTTCAAGTTAGGTAAAACCGTAAAAATGTACCTAATGGTCATTTAAAATAGGAAAGTTCAGACTATTTTCTTTTATACGAGAAGTGATAGAAAACAATTAAATAAGTAAATCATTCGAGACCACATTCGAGTGATTTACCGTTTTACCACATTTATTTTGATATCTTTTAAATGTAATGCCCGTTTCTACCAACTTTTAGGGGTTCCCTAACACTAGGTGGAGAATAACTTACGGTAACCTAATGTAAGTTATTCTCTACCTAGCGTTAGGAACCCCTAAAAAGTCGGTGAAAACGGGCATAAAAGTGAAAGTAAGACCAGTTTGAAAATCAGAATTTAATTATAGTATTATTATTAACATTAGTATTAGTATAAACCTAAATTAAATTTAGCTATTTTTGTGGCATTGTTTAGCTACTTAAATAAAAAAGAGTTGATAGGTTTAACCTTTTTATGGTTTATAAGTAATTAATATTTTTCCTTATTATAGTATTAAGTTTAGAGTTACCAAGTCATTTCGTAAGCATAAAAAATAAATTTGATTCATAAACACTTCAATTTAAGTGTGGGCATGTTCTTGAACCTTGTGACTAATGCCAATACTAATACTAAAATTTAATTTTGATTTATAAACCCGGTCTAAATCACTTTATTTTACAGAAATGACAAAGGTAAATTTTGTTGTATAATGTCTCAACCAAGTGATATAATTGCTTGAGACACCCGGCATATTACCATTTTGTTGTTTTTTTCGGGATTTGCGCTTTATAATCTCCATATCATCGTAGAGTCAACTAATACTTAACTTTTACCCAGCATGTAATACGTACTTTTAATCAGATGATTGTTAAAATTAATTAAGCTACTTCAAGCAAAAAGGACAAACTAGTAAACATTACAGTTGTAACAAGAGAGATAGCTAACGATAAAACGAGTTGGAGTAGATTAGCAGGAAACGATTACAAAAACAGTTTATTAATCGGTGTTCAAGGTATAAACAAACAGTTTATTTTGAATGTGTAGCCTAGAAAAGCGCGTCCTGGTCCAGTGACAATTATTTAATGTTTTATCGGTGGTTTTAGAGATAACACCTATGAAGTCGCTTAATATAATCATTTTATTACTAATAAATTTAGGTAGCCACTCATAATTTTAAAGTAAATTCTATTTTTGTTCAGTATTATCAGTGAATGGTACAATGGAACTTGTACTTTTGAGTTTGACTGGCCTTTTTCATTTTTTTTCGTGCCGTGGTCAGTTCTTATATTATGTATAGTATTTTTGGCTTCTATTGGAAAATCATTAGGTGTTAGAAAATTGTATATTAAGACTCTGCTCGCTGTCTTTGAGGTAAGTAAGAAAATCTTCTAATAAGTATTTTTAATTTTTTTTCAAGTTCTCGTGAAGAATTCATATTTCTATATTAAAATTTCGAAGATATAATATTTTACTGCAAATGTTTTAATTAAAGGATAATGAATATTTAAAAAAAAAACACAAAAATTAAATAGATTCACCAATCAGATATCATACATTTAAAAAAGACCTTTCTTAGCCCATTGGCTATCCTTTATTTAACTGGTTTTTATTAGATTTTCACTCCTATGTATGTATGTATGCACAGAGTTGGGTCGAATACTGAGAATCGGTATTCGAATACTAATACGAATACCGGAAAAGAAAGTATTCTAATACCGAATATTTAAATACTTGGAAGAAAAAAGTATTCGAATACATGAATACCCGGAATCGGTATTCGAATACTGAAAAATAAATATTCGAAAACTAGAAAAGGAAAAAAGCGAATATGTATCAAAATTTGAACAAAAAAAAAAGTTCCTAATTTTTTCCTATTTTTGTTCTTTTTTGGTATTCTTGGTATTCTAGTCGTTGCAATTTTGCTATCCGAATACTACCTACACATTTCGCTATTCGAATACTCGGAACATCGAATACTCAAAAAAGTATTCATCGAATACTTAAAAAGTAATCGAATACAGAATCCCGAATACTAACCAAAAAGTATTCTGCAGAATAAGGAATACCAAACACACAACTGTATTCGAATACTATTCGAATACCGGCAAAATGTATTTTGAATACTATTCAGAATACTGAGTATTCAAATACGACCCAACTCTATATGTATGTAACTTTTTCTCCAACTGTCCACCCTCTGTTGAATATACACTAAACTACCTGCATCAGTATTACTTACACCCTCTGTTGGAGATTTACAATAACTAATAATGAAGAGAAATTATGGAAAAAAACAATGTTTGACAATAAATCGAACTAAAAAGTGGAAAATAAAGACATAATAAAAAAACACGCTTTTAAGCGCATCGGACCAATAATAAAAATTAATTTTTAAAATATTCCTAAAACAATAATGAACGAAAAATGCTAGTATTATTTTTAAGAGCATCAGGCGCTCGATATACGAAAAATATGGAACAAAGACCAGGCTTTTCAATAATACTACTAAGTATTTTTAGTTCATTTTATTTTAGATTATTTTAAAATTTATTTTCCATTTTTAGTCCGATGAGCTTTTGATAGCGTGTTTTTTTTAAACAACATGCTGCTACTAAATCAACAGTGATAGCAAAGACAATTGTAGTTTTACTATAACAAAACAATGTTAAATTTTTGGTCATCAGCTTGGAGGCTCGCTTCGTTGAATTTATGAAGCGGGTATGCATCGAGTACACAATTAAACAGTACATATAATTTGGCGCTTCATAAATTCAGCCAAGCCAGCGTCCAAACTGATGACCAAAAATTTAGCATTGTTCTGGTTAGTCTATGGTGAAACTATAATTGTCTTTGGGGATAGTCTAACAACAATATTATACAGTGACCAGCATAAGTGTTAAACCCAATGATTTTTAAATAAAAAAGTAATTTTGATGAAATATTTAATAGAAGCTATTTATCCACTTTCAAACCTAAATCAGTGGCTTCTGAGAATCATAATTGAAAAATGATACTCAGTACCTACTTAATTGATAGTAGTCTTATGCTGTAAATACATTGAATTGTTTCAAGCTTGAAATTAGGAAGTAAAATTGGACAGATAATTTAATATTTTCTATGCAGCTACAAATTCTAGTCATGGTTTAAATTAAAATGTTTTTAAGATTTGAATTCGTTACTGCCTAGCAAATATTAAATTATCTGTCAAATGTCATCTTTACTTTATAATTTCAAGCTTGAAGCTAAGTCAATGTATTTACAACATAGAACTGAATAAAAAAACATACTTTCCATTATATTTTTATTATACAGTACAGTACAAAATTATAAGTCTGTTCAAATAAAATGAGAAAATGATCAGTAAATTTTTTTTTTTAGTAAGTCAGAAATTTATAATCCCAAAAACTTATAAATAAATGTATGCAAAACGACGTTTGGTTTAATAAATTCCCACCCAAAGTTTTAAAAAATTTAATCTTTCGTTTTAATTTTAAAAATAAGGGTACTTTTAGCCAGTTTAGGTTTTTGGACCTGCTATGTACATGGTGTAATTTGCAATTTGATAGCTAGAAATAAAGGATATGATTCCTTAACTTATTTTAGAAAAATATAATCATAATAACATATGTCCTATACCTCAACGTTTAAGCTACAGGTGTTAAAGTTTTAAGAAAAAAATGTTTTCTTATCATAACTTTAAAACTGTTAGAGACTCGTTAAGAACTATTTTCATAAAATTTAAGACGACATAATCACCAGTAGCCATTTTTTGTTTTAAAATATTTTTAATTACTTCTACCAGTGGCGTCCGGAACGAGATGTGGGTAGAAAATTATAAAAATAATACGCTATTGCTTTTTTGAAAAATAAAAATTATTGTTAAAATTCCCATTTATTTTGCAACACATTGGATTCCTTTAGTTTTTTTGATGCACCGTTTTCGCGTAAAAAATAAAAACCGGTTTTGATGTATTTTTGGTATAGCAAAATTATTTTCAACTAGTAGTCTAGTGCTCTATTTTTAGATTTTTACGTGAAAACAGTGTATCGGACGAAAAAAAAATCTAGATGTCAAATTTATTGTAAAGTAAATGAGAATTCCAAAAATAATTGTAAAGGCTATGGCGTAACATTTTTTAAAAAATATTCTGTATTAATCCCATATGGACGCCACTGGTAAAAATATTTAAAAATAATCTTTATTAAAAAATCCCAATGGTGCTTTGTAGGTGCGTGTCAAAGTATATAAGAATATCTTGAATAGTTTTAAACTTATAATATTAAAACGACTTTAACACCCTGTAGCTCAAAAGTTAAGAGGTTTAGGACACATGTATATATGAACTTTTTTCCTTAAAGAGGCTTAGAAATAATATACTGTATTTTTAACCATCAATTAAATTACAACCTGTATATTCTTTAACTTAAAAAAACTTAACTACTTCTAATACATCAGTTTCAGGTTTCAGGTCATGCACCAACTTTTATTTTCTGAGATATAGCAAATAAAAACATTTCTATTTGTTGCACACTTATAATGGACCACACTGTATATCACATCTCTGGGGTCGATATTTTTTTATTGTTATTAGATTAATAATTTATATTAAACGTTTTAAGCAAATATAATTCAGTATTAAAACGATTTATTGTTGATTTAAATATACTACACTTTGTATAAACATTTTTGTATACCCAATAGAAAATTTTATTAAAATTGCACACCCTTTATACTCATACTTAAAAAAATATTTGAAACCAAGATTGTTATGGTGCATAGTTTATTAATTATTACGACGGCCTTGACTGACAAGATAATAATATTATTTGACTTTCAAACATGTATTTTAACATTACCTGATATTTATGTTTAAAAATAATATTAAATAATACTGACAGTGTAATTTTCAATAACAAATATTACAAAAATGTATAAGTACAGCAAATTCCAAACGTTCATAGGCAACTAACGGTACGCCCATGAAATTTGCAAAAATACACCTTAAACGAGCTACATAATTATTTACATTTATTAATTTTAGGCGAAGAACCAATTCTAAAACTGTATGTACCAATCGGTTATGTTGACGTTTAAATAATGTATTATACGTCAAAGTTGTCACCAATTATTACCGCGGTTATAATTGGTTAAACGCCTAAAATTGATAATTTGGATGCAAAGGAAATAAATAAATTCATGCAGTGTGTACGAATACGCTGAAATAGGCAGGAACGCACTAAGGAAGTCTATTGGTTCTAAGCAAATATATACTTTTAAATTATGATGTGATTTTTCTCTTTACTATGACATTTAAGTCGTAGTCGTACCTTAGTAACTACATAGTGAAGTGATTTTAGTAATTTAATTTATTAAATTTTAATCGTTGAAAAAAATTATTTTATTATTACCAAAACAAACCTACAAAGTCGGCCCTGCATGTGAAGTCTTAGGTTTGAAATAATTGTTATATTTTATTGCCTTTTAACAGTTTACACGTTTCGTATATGGAACTTGGATAGAGTATAGGAATATTTAGATTTTGAGCCTGTCATTATAGGGTAAACATTTTTCAAAAATAGTGTTAAAAGTGCCTACTTTTGTTAATACCTTATTAAAAATATATATTGCAGAACTTAGCAAAATAAAAAAACACACTCCTTTAAAAAAAAATAAAACATGGATATACACCGTCTAAAGGTTGAAAATTTGCTTTAAAAATTTACATCTGCGCCAATAAATAATTTTTAACAATTTCTTAATCGTTATATGAATGGTTAAACGAATTAAATTGACTAAAAATTTGAATAAAATTTTAGTATGGCAGAAAAAACATGGAGTTGGAACAGAAACAAAGAAGAGCATACTTAGATGATTCGGAGGATGAAGGATACGTTGAGGAGCCCGTAAAACACGGAGAAAATCAAGCAATCATTGAAAGGTCAGCCAGTTATCATGGAAATCAGTTGATAAGGTAATTATTAATAACCATTGTTTTCCGCCTAATATACTAAAGAAAGAGTTAAATTATCGTAAAATTGCCTTAGAGACGCATTTCTTTGGGCAGTTAGGACTAAAATCTTTTATTTACTAGCATGTAATGTACCAGATGTACCTATGCAATGTTTCCGACTTTTTAAAGCTTAGTTGTACAAAGCAGGTTTAAACTCAGTCCTGCTGAAGTCAAGCCTTTGGACTTTCCGTAAAATCTTAATATTGTTGCAGGGTCAAGGAATTGAAAGAAATTACGATTTTACGAAAAGTTCAAAGGTCTGACCTCAGTTCAGTAAAACTGGGTTTAAACCGGCTTAGGTGAACTTTCCACCCGTGACCGAAAGTAAAAATTCAAAAGTTTGTCAATTTGCCATTAGGGTTGTGAAAAAACTTTTCTGACAATGTCATATTGTCATAAAAATTAAAATGACGGTCATGTCATTTATTTTTATGGCACAACTGTCATTATGTTTGTTCATTTGTTTTTAATTGTCAAAGAAAATAAATTACCGTCATTTAAAAAATAAAAACACGACAGTCACAAAAATTTTGGCTGACCTAAATTTAGACGCCTGACAAGCAAGTTACATATTTGAACCAGAGCAAGTATCGTTTTCAGTTGTTATGCGTTATTATTGTGTTTAATAAAATACTGTGTCTGTTTTTTGTTTTGCGGCATATGTATGTATTGACATGCCACTTCGACATGTGGCAGAAGCAGTACTTGGTATACCAGCTACTTCAGCAGCGACTGAAAGACGTTTAAGTTCATATGGATAATTCACTGGGAAGCTAGAAATCGCCTAAAAGCCGGCTACAGACGACATGCCAAGGCTTGGCAAATGTCCGCTCGTTCAAGCGTTCCCGCATCCCAATGTTGGCTTTGCTTTGCCATATGTTTTGCATACACACGATGCGGGAACGTTTGAACGAACGGACATTTGCCAAAGCCTTGGCATGATCGTCTGTAGCATGCTTAACACGAAAAAGAGCTGGGATGCTAACTAATATAAATTCGCACCTTTAAAAATTTTTTATACTAATTTAATAGGTTATTTTATTAAATATTTTACAAGTTTCATTCCACATATTCTTGCTCTAGTGTTATGGTTTTAGTTGTGTTTATGATTTTTTTAGTTAGTTTTTACACTTACTTGTTTAGAGATTTCAGTTTATTTGTTGACATATTTTTTCTTTTTAGTATTAAACAATTTAAGTTAATATTTGTAGTTGTTAATGGTTTACTTACTTGTCTGGTGCTCTTGTATTTACAATAAAAGTAAGGCATATAATAAATGACGATAAATGAGAATGAATAACAAAAATGATATATAAGTGACTGTCAAGTGTCACAAACAATAAATGACCGTCATTTTACAACCCTACTTGGCATTTTGCTGATATTTTAGACATCTCTGAGACATCTATACGCGCGATAAATGTCTGGTGGCGTAATTATTTGGCCAAACCATTTTGCTAGGTTGACACATTTTTAATTAAAAAAAAAAGAAGAAATTAAAAAAATATATATGGTTGTTAACAAAATAGTATACAAAGCTCGGTGAAAAGTTTCATTTCTGTCTCGAGAAATTCTTTTCTCTTGACAGTAATAAAACACTTTATTATTATTTTATTATTTACAACCATGTGTGTAATGTTCATTTCCCACGTTTAAAAAATTTAAAGCGTTACTTTTTTGACTTTTAGTTTCATTTCTTGGCAAAAATTTAATAAAGTAAAAGTAAACCTAGCAACCGCCTCAAACATTCAAAAATATACCAACTTAACACTTGTCTGATATTTAAAACATATCTGTGACATCTTTACTTATCAATTATTTGATAAATCAAAAATGATTTTGTTTACTTGGCACATTTTTAATTAAAAAAAAAATAGTAATTTGGCAGTAAATAAAATAGTGTGAACGCCCAGTATAAAATAGCGACAATTAGGTCAGTTAACATTAAGAAAAACCAAGTAAACTTATCCTGTAATAAAAACTGCAAGTAAAACAATTTTCCAAGTCAAAATAGTAGTTATAAAACAAATACCGATCAGCTGTGTATAACCAGCAAAGCAAATAACCGCAAATTTAGTATTTACACAGGTATAAATCACAAGACCATTTAGAAAAAAGAAAAGTGGAAATCTGACTCTAATGGTAGGTTTACATCTGACATTTATTGCATGATAATTTATGTCAAACTGAAATTCTGGCTAATGTAAACGGTCAAAAATGTATTCTATTTGATTCTATTTTCGATTTTTGGCTTTCACACGTAATGTATTCAGCCATCGTCAAGCGGTTGTGGTCAACAATTTATGCCCAATGGAAATTTTTTTGTTGTTTACATTAGCCAGAATTTCTGTCTGACATAAATATCATGCAATAAATGTCAGATGAAAACCTACCATAAAAATCTGAGTGTTCTTATTGTCGCCTGCTGCAGATTTAGACAGGGGGATGTTCGCCTTGTAGATTATTAGCTGGTAAAATTGTACTGTTATTTGATTTATTATTATTTTTATAAAGTGATTTTGCTATAAGTGTCCGATATTTCTTTTGACTAACGTTCTTCAGGTAGCAATTTGGTCTAGAAAAAATACGTTGCTACAATAGTATACAAATTTCGTTGCAAAGTTTTATAACTGTCTCGAAAAGTTATTCAACTCGGCGCTAATCATCTGGTTCTTTAGACAGTAATAAAACAATTTCAACCTTGATTTGTAATAAACTATTAATCTATGCAAAACGGCATATAAAATTACAAAATAAATTCTATAAGCTGGTAAGTCAAACCTAATAAAGATAGCAATAATCTTTCAACTTCTGTTCTAAAAAATATTCAAAAATTGAGCTAGGACAGTTTGTAAGATTGGCGACGAAATGTATAGAGCTAAAGAAAATTGCAATTTGAAAGGTAACATTTTGAATTATTTTATTTTCTTTGGAATAAAGAAAATAAAGTTAAAGTTGCAGAAGCCTGCCAAATAAATAAAAACTTAAGTAGTAGTTGGAGATCAATAAGAATATTTTTGAAATGCATCGTATTTTTGATTTAGGTTTTTCCTATTTACAAAATAGACAAAAGGTTTTAATAGGCAGAAAACAATACCATATATTTCCATTGGCGTAGCCAGGATGGAGTAAGGCGTGTCCTAACACCCTGGAATAATGTGTGATGTCCAAAAGATTTTTTTTTCATGGAAAGCTCTATTTCCTACTACAAAACATCCTATATACGCTAATTCAATTATCTCTAACAATAGTAGTTTTTTATATTTTTATTAATTTATTTTTAGCCGTGAAAAAGAGTTGATACTAGTACCTGAGCTAACTTCTTCAAAGGAAAACAAACAGAAAAATGGTGAAAATTATGAAAATGAGGTAATAGCACCGAAAAAACTACAAATAAAAAATGTGTAATTGGGTTTTAGGTTTAATAAGAGTGTAGTAGTAGTAAGTAGTAGTAGTAGTAGTAGTAGTAGTAGTAGTAGTAGTAGTAGTAGTAGTAGTAGTCAGCTGCCGCCCCGTGTGTTGAGAAATTGGAATATCGGGACAAAATTGTCCTAATTATTACACCAAAATACTTCTATTATTTATAATTAAGTAGGATACCATTCTCTACATATACGGAAAGTAATACTGTAATTTTCTTATACTGAATAATTTAAAAATTTTAGTCAAATTATAAAAAATAAGGTAGTTTTAGTAATATCGAAAAAAGCCCTTATTCCATTTGATGGAATTGGGTAGTGTTATTTGTAGCATTTAGAAACTAATTTACCTCTAACTTTTTAAATATTTTGAGTATAACGGCGTTTTTACCGAATATGTCTGGCAAAAAAATGTCCGCCACTGACTTTATTGCAACTTTTATATTTTCTTTAAGGGGCTATTCTGGTCTAAAAGCGTAAATTTCAGGTAATTTTTTGCCGTAAAAAGTGAAGTCAATATTTTTACCATCTATTTTTTTATAACTTGTTTATCAACATTTCAAGAATGCAGAAAAAAAAATAAAAAGAGAAAAATGTAAAAATTTTAAAAAATTAGCAGCTGATGAAGTAAAGGGAGTCTTAAAAATTGGCGCGTGTCCATGCCCACTCTTCTAACCCTCCTAGTAATTAACAAAAAATTAAAAAAAAAAAGTTTATTAATCTAGAGTAATGCCGCTATAGCCTGAACTACGGAGAAGATAAAAAATACTATTCAAAAAAAAACTCGAAAAGATCAAAAAGGTGACCAGTTTTTTCAGACCGTCACCATTTTGTCAAAAATGGTTTTTCATCTTTTCGCTAGTTTATGCTATAGCGACATTAATTATTTACACCCTTAAGTATTAACGTTTTATTATAAAAAGCACCGAATAATAATTAACTCTATATCATTTTAGACAAAGATTAATTATGACATGAAAACCTGGTTAAAGACACTAGACTATGCCAAAAGTGCTATTGAAGCAATAATGGAAGATCAAGTGACGTCGAGATTTCAAGCTGAGGAATTAAAAAATTGGAATTTTTTAACTAGAACGAACCAAAGTTATGAGTTTATTTCCATGAAATTGACATTATTGTGGATGTTGGGTTTTTTCGTTAGATATTTTCTATTATTTCCTCTGAGAATGTTCATTTTTGTTTGTGGGGTAAGTTACAAAGCTAAAGCTATTTAAAGCATTTTCTTTTACAAAATCAGAAAACCCCAAAAATAGGCGACTCATTAAAAAGTGTTTTTTCCAAAAGTCTTCTTCTTATTTAATTTATTTAACTAAATATTACTTAAAATTTTACAGGAAAAAGGATTTAAATGTTAAACGATCATTATGCGATTAGGTACTTCTTAACTTCCCAAGCAGCAAGCTGACGTCATTTTTAAGTAATTTTTGGTCATAGGACGTCATTAGACCAAAATTATGACGTCATTTTAACGTCATTTCAATGACGTGTTTTTGACGTCGTTGAAATGACGTCTTTTTGATGTCATTTTTCGAGAAAATTTTTGTGAAAATATATGAGTCATGCCAAAATCCAACCGAAATATCATATGACAGAAAAATAAGACTAATAAACTTACAAAATTGAAATGGGAAAAAATTCTACCGATAGATGGCGTAATGGACAAGAAACTACTACATTTATTCAACATCTTTGCTTTTTATTGCCTACACCGTACCGATGGAGACCAAAATAGTACGAGACCGGTCTGCGGTTGGTGATCTCAATTAGCTTTGTAAGAAATATCTTCGGCTAGTGTAAAAATTCTGCATCTCCAGGTTGGAAATTGTCCCGAGAGATGTGACCTTGCAGTGCAAGGAAATGACAAGCAGTTAGGAGTTTTTTCCTATTTCAATTTTCCAATCGAATATCGTATCTTTAGCTTTTAAAAAAGTATTCGCGTCATTTTTCGTCATCTTAAAGACGTCATTAACGGGACGTCTTTTGTCTGTGACTTAGGAAGGTCAAATTAACGTCATTTTGTCGTCATCTTATGACGCTCTTTGCTGACCAAATGTGACCAAAAATGACTAAAAAGAGACGTCAATAACACGTCGGCTTGCTGCTTGGGTTTTAAATTTTATATTCAAGTTCTTAAATTAAGTTCAGAAAATAATGATGCCCTACTCTTACAAGGAAACTCCTCGCAGATTTTGAGAAAACTGCAATATGTTGAAGTAAATCAACAAATAGACGACACGTTTTTTTTTAAATATTAAATAAAAATATTAACTTACGGAGGCTAATACAATATTATATAAATAAAGTTATGGTTTTGATTTCGTAATGATATCTCAATCTGTTCTCAAGTTATTAAAAAAAACAATTTGAGGGTGGATTTCAGAGGGTATTTCACCCCTTAAAAGTGTTTCGTCAAAAAAAATACATATCTCTTATTTTTGATGTACTACAACATATTGCATTTTAATTAAAATCGGCAAGGGGCACCTTGGAGGGTTTCATTGTTAATTATACTACGTACGATTTTCAAAAAATAGTTAATTTGTCATTCATAGCGTTATTAATACACGTCGTAACAGCGCGACGCTATCAACTGGGTGTCCAGTGTATTAAATACTAATAAGTAGAGATTAGACAGGGAACGTCTACATAGAAAGCTTTCATGATAGGTTCTTACTTAGACTTCTACCCAATGGTAAACATTTATCATTATTAGCAGCCTTATATTACTGTAACATAAAGGTACTTTTGTAGCGCCGCGCCGTGGCGATGTTATCGTTATTGCCGATCCAAGTACCTAATTAAAGATAAAGACTTGGGAAAAATTAAAATAAATTTCTAGTTAAAGCTAAAAATAAAGTAATAACGGCAAAGTAAAGCTTATAATCATACTAAGTATAGTTAAATGCTTAAACGTGGTACAATGGCTTTAAAATAGAAAATGACATAAGCTCTGGTCAAAAATTAATTAATTAATAAAATATGTTCTATGATTACTACGGACAATTTGCTACCTCTGTTCATTATACCATTATTGGTAATTTTTATGTTTTATTTGTTTTCTGGGAGATTAAATTTAAACAAAATATTATTTGGCTTTTCTCAGAATAAAATTTAAAAGTTTATTTAACATTTTAAGAAAATTAAAACTTTATACATTATGAAGAAACAATTCTGCTCTTACATAATATAATAAAAGTTATTATTGCTTTAAAAGAAATAAAATAATAAAATATTCAATATTAAGTTACTTACAATACAAAGCTTTCAATCTTTCGTCTTGTTAAGATTTTATTTTATTGCATTAAATGATTTCAACCGAGTGCCAATGAACTTTTGTTTATAGATTGAAAGCTTTGTATTGTAAGTAACTTAATATTGAATATTTCATTATTTTATTTCTTTTTAAAGCAATAATAACTTTTATTATATTATGTAAGAGCAGAATTGTTTCTTCATAATGTATAAAAGTTTTAATTTTCTTTAAAATGTTAAATAAACTTTTAAATTTTATTCTGGAGAGAAAAGCCAAATAATATTTTGTTTAAATTATTGGTAATGACAAAATAACTTAAGGCTTTGAAGTGTTCGCGCGAGGTTGTTTAGAAAGCCAAGTTTTGGTTTGTCTGCAACAATCTTTACTTCAATGCCTCAAAATAGCAATCTTTGATTTCTTAACGCGAAATACGTCAAAACAGGTGAATAAGACAAACGTACAGTTCTCTGATGTAGATAACCTGTATCCACAGCTTTGATGGAAAGTCCGATATATAAAAACACTACTATTGCTACATACAGTTGGCTTTAACTGCGTTTCTGCTTCGTGATCTAGCTGATAAGGTCTTTAAAGACAGGCCTTTTTCACTTTTCCAATCTTTAATGAGTTAAGCTGTCTTTCTTTATGTGGGGACATAGCTCTGAGGCTGTGGGGTTTTCCTTCCATCTCTTTTCGTAGTTGAAAGCCTTGATTAAATCAAACAACATATCTAAAAATAAACACCCGGTTCAAAGATGTAGAGACCTACAAAAAGCTCAATTCATAGAGTTTAGTGCCAGCTTTCCGGTGCCTGAAGAGGTGTCAGAATGGTTCAACCCTCTACAGTAAAAAAATTAAGGCGGAATTAACCAAAATAATAATAATAATAAAAAGTTCCTTGTTCGTCTGGCTTTCTATGATTTACAAGAGTTTTTAAATTATTGTTTTTTACGCGTTTCTTGTCTTTGCTAAAATGTATGAATTATTTATTTATTTTCAATAAACCTTATTGAATATATAGTTTTTCAATGCGCGTTTTATTACTTAAATTTTTCTTGAGTTTTTCATATGCCCCTGTAACTTCTTATTTTTTATTGTATCTTTTATTTTTTTAATTGACCTGCGTTAATACTTTGGTATGTAAGCACCTAAATAATAATAATAATTATTATTATTATAAAATATGCTGATACTTCAGTTTGAGGTGTAGAACAAATCGGTATCGAATAAAACACTTACCTACCAGAGGTCCTGAGCGTGTTACGTACCTATATTATGTAAAAAGTTTATACGGTTTGTAAAATATTCCATAATTGATATGGATTCGTTTTTAAAATGGTTTTTAAAATATCCGTTTTGATATGTTTGTTTGGTGTCCATATTCAGAAGTAGAAAAATACATAGCTCAAGAGAATTTTATTTTTGTAGACACTCTGGCTTATAATAACAACTTCAATAATTGGAAGACTACCAAATAACGCATTTAAAAGATGGATAAATCATAGATGTTACGTAATTGCATTTAGAATACTCACCAGGTGTTTGTCAGCAGTAATAACCATTCATAATAAGCAATGGCGGCCACAGAGAGGGTCAATTTGTGTCGCTAATCATACCAGTCCAATAGACTGTATTATTTTGTCTAATGACAATTGCTATTCTTTGGTAAGTAACCTAAACTCCATCAATATTTCATTTCTTTACATTTCTTAAAAGCACCGCAGATTAAACTAGGTGTAATAGATTTTGTCTT
The DNA here is from genome assembly GCA_014170235.1 of Listronotus bonariensis. Lineage (NCBI taxonomy): Eukaryota > Metazoa > Arthropoda > Insecta > Coleoptera > Curculionidae > Listronotus > Listronotus bonariensis. The sequence continues at coordinate 44,980 of JACEGR010006412.1, read as the reverse complement.
GTAAATAATTACAAGACAAAATCTGAAATTGTTTAAAATTTGGTTAAGAACACATATATTTAAGCAGAAGTTTACTTTTAACACATTTAAAAAATATAATTAATTAATTAATAAATAATTAATTTAATATTACATCATATTACATTAAGAGGATGCCGTAGTACGTTAAATTAGCTAAAACGCGATTTGCTGCCGTTTTTAAATATTTGTTTTGAGAAAAGTTGTACATAGAAAAGTTTCTTAAGATGATCCAAAGATTATCAGAAAGTTAATGGATTTTTGGTATTGGTAATAATTAACACATGCAATTCTCAAAATTACAAAACCGTAAAAATAACCAACTTTCCGATAATCTTGGATCATTTTAAGAAACTTTTCAATATACAACTTTTTCTCAAACAAATATTTAAAAAACGGCAGCGAATCGCGTTTTAGCTCATTTAACGTGATACGGCATCCTCTAAGGCCATATTTAACTGGACTAATTAATCATTTCAACAGACACTCGTTCTGATGGTTTGCTGCAAAGCGAACGATCAGTGTCTGTTAATTACCTAGCTTTAACTAAAAGAAGATGGGACTGTTTAAGCGTTTGGCTACCCTAAATTTTGTACATGAATTTTTTCTGCCATTAATGGAGTCAATAAAGCTGTAGTATAGGGAATCGCCAAAAGTCCTCAGTAACAGCTCCGATTTTGATAATTTTTTTAAAACTTTTAATTTTTATGTTATTTAAAATCACAAACCTCCCAGGGGGAAAATAACTATTTCTATAATTTAAACAATATAAATGTTATTTATACAGGGTGTCGACTAACTTTTCCAACAAACTTTAATAGGTGATTCTATAATAAAACATAAGAAAACGACGTCGTATAAAATTATCTGCTAAACGTTCTACTTTTGAAACTACAGGGTGTTAAAATTTAGAAAAAAACAATAGTTTTTACAATTTGTGGTGCAATGGCTAACATGTCAGCCGCTCACCGCAGCGATCCGGGTTCGAATCTCGGTGTCGGACATCGGATTTTTCATTGCTCGTCACCTCACAGTTGGCAATGGCAAACCACTGTGTAGTATTCTGCCATTCCTAGGTAGTAGTTATTTAATTAAAAACTGCATGTCTCAGTGCTTGGATAACGTTAACGGAACACGACAATAATGGGTTAAACATCCAGTAACCCGGCACTCACGGTACACTGGTATTTAGGCATAAGCCTTCGTGAGATGTCATAAAAGATAAAAAAATCACTTTTTACCTATACCAAAGACAATTATAGTAGTAAAACTTTAATTGTCTTTGCCTATACAGATATTTTTAAAAAATTTTGAAGACGTCTTTTATGCATCAAAGGACATTTTTTTCTGTACAAGAAAGAAATAATTTTTCATTAGTGTCGTCCATGAGGGATTAAGTGCAAATATTTTTTAAGAAAAAAATGGTCCCCACTAAATTTTCCTTAAAAAAATATTATTTCGAATTTCCGTTAAGTTTTAAACAAATAAACGACTTCTGACTTTTTTATTTAATCTATGGTTCTCGCGTAAAAAAAATCGTTGCTGGGTCTGGTACTCTATCTATTTAGTATAGTAGTCATCTTTAGAGTACTTAGTTTGCTTTACATTAAATAAATTAAAAGTTAAACATTGATATAATAACCAATCTTTCGGGTGGAAAATTAATTTTGATTTAAATAATAAATAAAAAGATATTATTATTTACTATAAACTTAGATATTAGCGATATTAAATGACCATGCCAAGAAATGTTTTGTATTTATTTACGCAAAAATCGTACAATAAATTAAAAAAATAAAAGATTAAATTTGTTTAAAACTTACCAAAAATTTAATAAAGTATTTTTTTTTTATTTAAAGTCCCAGTTGCGTACATTTTTTTGTTCTTAAAAATATTTACCGTGTATATCGACCCTGGTAAAATTACTGTATTTTCTTTATGTTAAAAAAAATGTTTAGAAGGCCTCTTTAAAATTTCCTTAAAATAACTGAACTGGTATAAAACTTATGATAAAAAACGATTATTTTCTTAAATTTTAACACCATGTAGTTCCGAAAATTTGACGTTTAGGACATATGGTTTTTTTATTTTTTAATTAAGTTACCCGCCAAGGTTTGACGGGACACCCCGTAAATATAACATACAGTGCTTGTCTTAAGGCAGGACCCCCTTGTAACTTTTAAATTGTTTGGTATTTTTTAATAAAAGTTTAAGATCTTTGATAAAACGGTATTTACCAAATTTTAGGCAAAAATGACACATATAAATGTCATACTGAGAGTTGGGCGTCATTTAAAAATAAAAATTAAATTAAAGGGGGTCCTTATGGCACGTTATTTTAAAGCTCGTGACGAGTACTTTATAACCACCAAATATAAAGCCAAACCTTGACCTACTACAAAATGTCTTTGAAAATTACCGGAATACCTGATTAGGATGGCCATATTTCCGAAACTAATTAAGTAAGATATACTTTATGTCGTATTTTCCTAGAGCTTTTTTAAAGATCTATTGAATAGTGATGTGGGTGATAATATACAGGGTAGGACAAAACGTACATATTTTTTTGATAATGCACCCTGTATAGTATATCACCAATAAAAAGATATTTAAAGGCATTAAGGAAAATCCATCTAAATATCATCTAAATCAGGTATGCAGAAAATTTAGAAAGTACTAGCATTCTGCAGTAGGTAATAGTTATTTATTAGATAAGTGAGTTATATTACTTATATTAGGTAATTTTCTTAAGTGACTTATATGTAATAACTCACGTGTCTAATACAAAATTTTATCCAACACTTTCGTATAAATCGTTTTTAATATCGAAAATAATTTGAAAACGTCATCCATTATTTGTTACTTGTCATTGTCAACACCAGCAACAAAATTTTGTATTTTTGGAAAGCAAGCTTGTTTGGTTGTAATGCATTTTGTTGGTAACTACGGGTTTGTTAAAGTCTATAATTCACTAGTGAGCTAAAGGGTACTTTAGCTCACTAGTGACTTATAGTACACTTTATATCCTCAAAATCTGATCAATTATGTAGATATTATATGTACGTGTTGGATAAAGGTAATAACTATATATTTTGGAGTTATGCAGTACTCGTCAGAAGCAATAAAATAGTGTGCCACACGACCCCTTTTCCATTTAATTTTTGTATTTAAAATGGCGCCCAACTCTCAGTTTTGACTTGAGAGGGCGGATCCTGACTTTAGACAAGCACTGTATATATTGTTTAAGTAATACAAATAAGTATTTCACCCCTTTAAAAGGTAACTAAATTTAAAAATATAAAAAAACTAAAAGAAATAAAATATAAAAATCGAAGTCGTTAGTAAGACTTTCGGCCGAAAGTTTTCACTGACTTGACTACATATTCTTCCTTTTTAAATTACTGTGCCAGACTCGTATTTTGTTACAGACGCAAATAGCTATTGTACGATTGTGGAGGAGTTTGTTCTTTAAAGTAGTTATTTTAGTAGTAACTTAGCTAAATAATTAATTACTTGCTTTATTTATTCAGGACCCTTATTTAATAAAGGAATTTGTGACTATAGCTGCATATTTTTATTTACAAGTAGCATTTTAGAGCTGTCTAAATGTATCTCCCTTCAATATTGATGGACTCTGCTGTAATTGATGTTATCTTCCATTTAGCCAAAAACCAATGTGTTTATTTATACAGGGTGTTGTAAACTTTGATGTCATATTATTGTAGTTAAATACTATAAGCAGCAAAGCCAAGCCAAATCTTTTTATTAGTTTTAAGAAATAAAAAAGATCGTGTGTGTCCAACGTTTGGCGGTTGGTGTAATATTTTAAATTATATATTTTTATTAGCATCTATTTTCAGATTGGTCAAAGTCATGGCGGAATTTTAGGGGTTATCCAAAGAGCTCTAAATAGAGCGTCGCCTCATATTTGGTTTGAGAGGTCTGAAGCTAGAGATAGAGGTTTTGTTTTACAGAGGTATGCACGCAAACCACGTAAACATACATACGTATGAAATAGAGGTCCACAGTTACTTGTGTTTTATAGTTTTCATAACTTAGTGGGTTAGATGAATAAAGCTAAGAAAATGCTTTTACTTAAATTAATTAAAAATAAAACATACAAAATTGCTCGAAACAAAAAAAGCAAATACTATAGTGTTAGCTTTTTCTTAACTTCATTCACCCGGCCCAGGATCTTTAAATTGTTTTATATTTTTGGTTTAGAAATAGAAAGTACTTAAATTAAAGTGATATACAAGGTAGGTCAAAAAATAAAAATTTTGCTTAAGGAAAAAATACTTTTATTTTTTATTATATCGATTTCTTTTATAAAAAAGATGTTTAGAATTAAAAAAAAAATCATTAAAATATGCAATATTGTTTATTTTTAAAAAACACTTTTTTATTTTTTTAATGCGCTAACAGTAAAAAATTAAGTTTGTACATTAGTGCATACTTATTTTAAAATGTAATATGTAAAGAAAACCTTAAGAACTATTAAAACAGGACATCCCTGAACCATCTTCACTTCCAAAATATCATGTAGGCTGGCCGACTTTGCAGCATGTTGTCTATCCACCTACTTGTGGTATCGAATAATTATTCGGGTTATAAAAGTTATTTAACCATAATTATTATTTATTCATTAATTCCTTCGGAAAATCAAAAAAGGTTTACTTTATACCTATTTTGCTGCACAAAACACTTTTGGTATTTTTAAATTAAAAGTATTTTGATCTTTTTTACAAATACTTATATATTATAATGGGCAATTCCTTGTTAAAAAATATGGGAAATTTTTAACGTGACAACGTTTTATAATTCGATGGACCCGGCTGCACGCACCAAAAACAAGACTCATGCGGCTTTACCTCGCGCGTTTCTTTTAAGGCTTGAAGTGCAAGCGAAAGCGCGAAACGAGCGACAAAGAGGAACAATCTCCGCGTCGTTCGACATCTGTTTCTCTCCTACTTGAGTGAGCGTGCAGTAAAAAGTGAATGTGGCGTCAATTGTTTATAGCAACGATAAATGCGGTTATAAAGGTAATGATTCTTTCGACGTTGTTACGTTCAACCATCGTCACTTAGTCGACTTTGCAGACAACCGATTTTTTTATAATAATGGGTCTGGAAATGCACAGTCTTCAAGATACAGGGTGATAAATTTTATACTTTTTAGAGAAATTTGGTCAAGTAAACTAGGTAAATAATATTTTTTTATAAGCACTCACGCTTGTCAGTGTCAAACCTATATGCAGAAATTATTTTTTGTTCTCTAGCGCACCTGTATTTTTTTAGCAAAAATAAATAAACCGATTTTGTTCAGTGACATGAAATAAAAAGGTTTTTATTTTTTTCTCGAAAACAAAGTGGGATACGAAAAAAATACAGTAGGTGAAGAAGTTGTATTTTTGACGCTTAATCAAACAACAAATATTAAAGTTGCAAAAGGCAGTGACATACATTTTTTGCCAATATTATTTGCTAAGATGCCCTCCACGATGCCACAGGACCTTATAATTATAATCTAGTTGGGGCTAATTTAGCCTTTTCATACAACAAATGATATTGCAAAATTAAAGAGAAATGAGTAAATATTTTTTAAACATAAATAAAAAAAAATATATATTTTTTTAATTTATCACCCTGTATCTTAATAACTGTGCGTTTCCAGACCAATGATTAAAAAACTTTTTTTTATATTTTTTATCAAGGAATCTTCCATTATAATATCTTTGTCTATTTTGCGAACACCCTGCATTGTAATATTTATACAGGGAAATTAAACTGTTAATCTGATATATCACATATATAAATATTTTTTAAAGCTCTTTAAAGTATTTTTCGAATAATGATAAAATATAAAGGGTATTTAACAGTCGCACCTGGCGTATATTTGTGTACCCGGAGAACCTGGGGCGACTGACCCCAGCTTTATTTTCACTTGGATGTGGGGTATCAGCGTTTAACCTTAAAATTTTGGAAAAATATTTGGAACCTTTTTATACCATTTAATTAAAATCCATGTTGAATGCTGCAGTATGGTTATTTTTGCAATATGTTTGTTGTATAGACGTTCTCCATATTTAATCGGCATAGTTCATTTCTTAGTTGTCTTATTCGTCCCAATTTGCTTTTAACATCATCAAGTGCCCACTACTCGTTAAATTTTTAAAATAAGTAAGAAATGTAAACATAATATTTATGATTTAATTTAATCAAAAAACATCCGGCATCTCCAAGTTTCGAAGGGGTAAATGTATACCCTAACACATTTATCAAAGGTATCAATGCCGGATTTAGTTGCCATTTTTATATAATGAGGCTGGAAAAGACCAAAACAACTTTTTATTAAAAGATAATTTGCTTGGTCTTATTTTCCCAAAAGCAAATTAAACAGTTCCAAATGTGCATTTTTTATTAAATATTTTTAATAATAGTATTACCTACTGTAATCTCCTTTTTTAGTAATCCATTTGTTATATTACCACCGCTGTTGTAAACACTTCATTAATGAGCCGTACTTGCCATGCAACCCATTCTAAAAACGTTGTTCGAGCCGGCACCATTAGCAAAAATCTTTTAATTTTAGCATATTTACACTTCTAAAGGATTAGGTATAAAAGTCACCAAACGATATTAAAAAAAAAATAAAATTCAAAAAGTTATATCAAAAAAACTAAGGTGGGTTAAGTCACTTATCCCCCTGCCCTAGGTTCGACTGTTAATACAAATGCTAATTTACTCTTTAACTAAAAAACACGATTATCTATTGTTTTTTCAATTTTTTTTATTTTAACAATCAATTTGGATGACCCCATATATGCTTTTAAGTTAGGTTTATAAACATTCCATGCTGTGCAATACAAAATATTTTACTCCCTTTAAAGACAGTTAAAAGAAAACGTCCTGCTTTTCTATGCTATCCACCACGACTCTCTCCCCAGACCGGTTTCGCCTGCCTTACAGGACTCCTCAGTGAGGCTGTATCGAGTCGTGGTGAATAGCATAGGAAACCAACGTCTTCTTATTAGACAAGTTTCGTTGTCCAGCGGTAGGATATTAAATCCCGCCGTTGATGCCCTACTGAAATCGCATTCAGTAAATACGAGCATCAATTGTAGCGGGGTGGCTATGTATGTTAAAGCAAAAGGAAAAATTCCCTACTGTCTTGGTGTACAATACAAAATATTTTACTCCTTTAAAGACAGTTAAAAGAAAACGTCCTGCTTTTCTATGCTATCCACCACGACTCTCTTCCCTGTAAGGCAGGCGAAACCGGTCTGGGGAGAGAGTCGTGGTGGATATGAAAGCAGGACGATCTAACTGTCTTTAAAGGAGTAAATATGTTTGTATTGTCACCAGGACAGTAGGAATTTTCCTTTTGCTTTGACATTCCATGCTGTGATAAGTCCTAGAAATAAACCAAAGATAAGAAAGACTATTAAATAATTTTTTAACGTTTTTTTTGCATTTTTAATAATATTAAAAATTTGTCTTTTCTAGATTAAAGGAACACACCTCAGACCCTAAAAATCCTCCAATGCTTATTTTTCCCGAAGGAACCTGCATTAATAACACGTCTGTGATGCAGTTCAAGAAAGGTAGTTTCGAAGTAGGATGTCCGATTTATCCAGTGGCTATTAAGTATGATCCAAGGTACGCTAATAAATTTTTTAAAAAAGACAAAAACGCATTTTATTAAAAGCAAAGGAAATTGTAGTTTTTACTTTTGACGCAGAAAACAATGTTACCTTTTTAGATGGTAAGCAAGGATACTCGCTTAAGTGAACGATGTATTAAGTAGCAAATGAGGGGCCTAGTTTCAAAGTGTACATAGGCGCAATTGGGGAGGGCTTAGCCCCCGAGATGGCGATTAGCCCCCGGAAAAGTATTGAACATTTAATGTATATTAGTGTCTTTCGACAAATATACTCAATAAACAGAAGATAGTTGCGCCACTGTACTGTACAATCTTTATTTATACTTTTTAATATTAATACATTAGTCAAATAAATGCGCCAATATTTTTTTTTGAGGGCTGAATTTATATAATTTTTTTAGGCCATGGCTGCTTTATTTTTTAAATTTAAATTTTAATGGAAAAAAAACCTCTTTTAAAATGTAGCACACTTTGTATTTTTCTATACATTAGATATTGAATATTATGTCATTTATTATAGTTATTGGGCAGAAGGTAGGCCATGAAAAAGGTTATCATGTTTTACTTAAAACAATTTTAAACTTTTTACCTTATAATATGCAGTATTTTAGAAAAAAGAAAATACATTTTTTTTGCTATTTTACAACTGAAAACAAAATAACATGGTGTCTCATTTCAAATTTAAAAAAGTAAGTATACAAATGTTTAATGCGTAACCTGGAAAAAATTAAAAAGCAAATTTGGAATCCATATAAAAAGTTGTTTATAAAAGTTTTAACAAAATTAAAAATCTCAAAAAATAAAAAGATTTAAAGGATTGTAAAAAAACCTTTAAAAACATGAGTGTAAAAGTATTAAATTTGGCCCACTCTGTACGTTTTAAGATATATTCTGTTAATGGACTCCCGCTCAAGTAATTTCAGCAAGCCAGCATTCAAGTTTATGACCATTTATTATTGTTTGTGCGTTTATAATAAAGACTATGAAATTCTTTGATAAAAGAATAGAAACACTTAAAAATATTTACAAAACATGAATTTTTAATGTTTATGTTCAGCATATAAAAACAGTCCGGCATTACCAGATTTGCCAAATAAGTCCCATAATCTTGTAAACATCGATGAGGTAGTGACTACTAATATTTTAAATTATAATATTAAAAATTAATAAAAACATTTGATATACCCGTGGCGCAGTGGACAGAGCTTTGAGCTTCGAAGCCAGAGGTCGCCGGTTCGATTCCCAGCGGGGAGACATATTTAGGTAGTAGTTATTTAAAAATAACGACCGTGCTGGTACTACCGCGATGTCTAAAGGTGCTGTAAAATGCACAACTGCATGCTTCAGTGCTTGAACAACGTTGACGGAACAGGGGGAACGATGGGTTAAACATCTAGTAACCCGACACCCACGGTACTCTGGTATTTAGGCATATGCCTTCGTGGGGTGTCAAAAGATAAAAAAAATGCGCCATATGAAATCCTAAAAAATACATGTAACTTTATTATTCACTAGCCGATCCGTGCCCACTTCGTTGGGCGTTAATTATATTTTTGTCTGAACTTTTCGTTTAATTATAACAGAAATATAGCCTGTAGCACTTCTAATCAGTGTAGCTTTGTTTATGTTAAGTAATGTAATAAACAAAGGTATTTTATATTATTAAAATAAATAATAATAATAACTCGTTTTTTCTTGAAGATTTGGGGATGCTTTTTGGAATAGCGATAAATATTCAATGATCCATTACCTTATTAACATGATGACGAGTTGGGCAATAGTGTGTGATGTGTGGTACCTACCACCAGTCCATCAAAAAGAAGGCGAAAGCTCAGTGGATTATGCCAATAGGAGTCAAACATTTAATTGCAGAGCAAGGTGGACTAATAGATTTAGTCTGGTAAGTATTAGGTTGTCAATTTAGTTCAATGGAATTTGGTGAGAACATAACTATTTATTTGTTTAATCCTACAGAAAATAAAAAATGTTTACTTTATTTCTGTTTTGCTGCTCATAGCACATCTATAGATTGTTTCAGAGGTGGTGAATGTTTTGTCACATTACCTGACGTCATATCCAGATTAGGGCAAGTCGTGTATAGTAACATATATTAAACCATAAGAAAATTTTTGACTTTTTAATTTAGACGTTAGAATATTTAGAAAACTACTTTATTTTATTTAAAAAACTTTAAACTTATTAAAATTAAAATATTTTTAAACATTAAATGCGTATCGCACCCAAAGGGTAATACAGTTTACCTTTTTTTCTCTATTATAAAAAAGTACTTTACCATCTTCAAAATAAAAACTTGTTCGGGTTTTGTATATCGTTGCGGCATATTAAATAATAATGACCTATATTAAAAATACCAACACTTTACAGTAATCCTACATTAAAATTACAAAACAGCATTTAACATTTAAAATTGTTTTGAAACAACTTATGCTGCACGAATAATTGGCGTTTATAAAGTTGCAGGTTAAGCACAGATTTACAGTACAGCAATATAGTCAATTGGTTTGAAACATAGGTACTAAACACCTATAATTTTCCTATTTACTTAACTTTTACATAAAAATTATTAAAAATATTTCAGATGTCTAAAATATCGAAAAGTGATCACGACAGTTGTTGACATTTAATTGATTACTAACGATGTTTCAGACTTACGTCAGTGACGTTTTTTTGTGTCTTTTGGTTTTGACGGTATGAACAGAGAACAAGGTATGACGGAACATTCACCACCTCTGAAACAATCTATAGAACCTTCGATTTGAAATTTTCAATTTTCTTTTGTTTTGTTTTTTTTTAACAAATATTTTGCTAAACTGTACTAAATAGTAATATATATTTATACACAGTAAGTAACTTTTGAGTCGGTACTATTGCTAACGTCTCTATAATTGCAGATATGACGTCGGTTAAATTACAGAACTAGTAGTATTTTCTTGCTGATTAGCGCGCTGCCAACAACAACAATGAAACAACAAATAAACATAAAAATTGACCTAATTTAAATAGAACACCTTGTATATTTTTACCCCAATTGATTGACAATACTTTTCTGGACATAAAAGGTTATTATGAATTTGGTGTTACAGCTAAAAATAAGGAAGGTTTTGTCAAGTGTGCCATAAAATTTAAATTTAGAGCAATTTTTTCCTGCTCAATGAAATTTTGGGCCTGCTAGAAAACCTATGTGACCTTTAAAACGATACAATCATTGATTCTACGTATAATATTTCTTTTGAGATTATTAATACTATCGATATCGTATCGAATTTTATACACTTTATAGTGACAATTTTCATTAAACTGATTATATTAAACCACCCCACAAAATAAGTTAGAAACAAAATGTATGAAGAAAATATTTTTAAATAAGTTTAATGGCAAAAATTACATCCGATATGTGCAATTTTGGTGTTACTTTCATAGCACACTTGACCAAATTAAACAAGACACTCTTCCTCCCCTATTTTTGGTTTTAGCACAAAATTCATGATAACCTTTTGTGTTTAGAAAAGTAATTGCAATCGGTTAGGTTAGAAATATACAGGATATTCTATTATTTTTTGTTGCAATAGATCGAAAACTCGTTGTTTAATTGTTTTTCTGTTGACAGCACGTTAATTACGAAAAAATACTTAGTACTAGTTGTCTAATTTAATCGACCTAGTATCTGCAATAATAAAGAAGTTGGCAATAGTGCTGATTTAAGTTTGAACGCCCTGTGTCACTTTATGACTAAACAAGTTTTAGAATGTACATATATAGAAATTTGATTTCGTAAGTCCTATAAAGGACAAATTGTGGTAAAAACGACATAAGGAAATAACCTTTTTATCATATACAAAAAAACCTTTTTAATATTTAAAAAGAATTGAATCAAAATTTACAAACAATAAATATCTTTAGTACAGGGTGGCGCGTTTTCGTTGACCTTACAGGTTGTAGCAAAACTAAAAGAGATAGAACAAATCTGATTGCACAATCTTGATTTCAATTTTTGAAAGAAATTGGATGGTTAAAGTTAATCATGGCTTACTTGATTCGTTTTAAAGATACAGAGTGTTTTTAAATTTCGTCACTTTGTCCAGGCACTTTTAACTTGCTTGATATTGCAAATAGAAAAAATGTAAATGTTTTAGGGATTTTTACGTAGAATTCAGTGGCTTACCTATATTTTTTTTATTGACTTTTATTTTAAAGTTATGACAAAGAGTTGGGTCTTTTTAAATGGAACACCCTGTATATTTTGTCACCAATAAAAAGGTCTTCTTAAAAGTCGTAAAAAATCCTACATTTTATATATTTAGTTTCTCATAGTTTCGGAAATATAGCCATCGTCAGGAGTTCGATAATAAAATGGCATTGTTTCAATAAAACACCCTATATATTTAATTACCATTAAAGACATTTTAAAAATCCTTAAGAAGTCACCACATTTATGTCTCCAACTGTTTTGGAAATATAATCTTCCAAATATTAGTGCGTATATACATATATACTATTTCTTGAGATTTTTATGGTCATATTTTCAAAAATATAAAAGATAAATAAACTGAATGTGGTATTTTCTTAAACCTCTTTAAAATATCGTTGCAACGATAATATAATATCTAGGGTGTTTCGTAAAAAAATAATCCTAATGATGGCCATATTTCCAAAACTATTAAAAATAGCTATATCGAATGTAGTATTTCTAATAGCTTTCAACGGATAAAAAATATATAGGGTGTTCCATTAAAACAAAATCTAACTTTGTGTAAAAATTTTAAAATAAATATATAACTATAGTTTACGTAAAAATCCCTAAATGTTTTCTATTTACATATTTTTTTTATCTTCGATATCAATCGAGTTACAAGTGCCTAAGCAAATTGACAAAATTTGAAACATACTCTGTATCTTGAAAACGAATCAAGTTGGCGAAAATTAACTTTAACCACAAAATAACTAGCTGCGGGTTAGCTAGTATCTTCTTTGCTTTAACCAATAAATTTGTTTTAATAATTAAAATCGAGATTGCGCAATCAGATTTGGTCTATTTCTTTTAGTTTTCGCCTTACCTTGCAAGGTCAACAAAAAGGCGACACGCTGTACAGGGTTATTTCTTTTTGGTTGGAATTATAGGGTACAGGCTAAACGGTAAGAGATACAAAAAACTAAGATACGTGTTCCCTTATCTTTTTTAGTGTTTAGTTTAATGGCGTAACCAGATCTACGTTAACTTAATTGGTTTAGAAGATACAGGGTGATTCTCAAAATTCGTCGATTTTTATTATGTCTTATTACTCGGACACTTATGAAGACAAAAAAACTTTAAATACAAAAGTTTTATAACTTTTACGTAGAATTTAGTGGCGTACATAAAAATAAATATAAATGTTTTAATTTTTAAGATATAACACAAACTTGCCTTTTTTGTAGGTGCAATACCCTTTATCTGATTATCTTAAAAAATACATTTTATGTTGCGATTAGAATAATATATAACATGTAATACTTTACATTGTTTTACACAGCGAAACTAACAAAAAAAAATAGTTGGCCATGGATTAAATCAATTTTTATTTATTTTTTAAAGGGTATGTAAATTAGAAACACAATTTAACAAGAACATTAAAACATTTAATAACCAAAACAATAACAACCACAGAAAATGGGTTTATTTATAATAGCAACTAAACAATTATCTTAAGTACATAATAATTTTTGCGCTGGTGATTAATTACAAGATGTGCTCAAATGCCTTTCATTTTGTCCGATGCATTTTTGGACTCTACTTATAATCAAACTAATGGCGATATGGATGTAAATATTTGGTACACTTTGAATAAAATTAAAATATTCCTCATTAAGATATTTAAAATTAGATAACAGAAGAATACAAAATATTTACATCCATATCTGCCACTAGTTTGATTACAAATAGAGTCCAAAAATGCATCGAACAAAGTGAAGGCATTTGAGCACATCTTGTAATTAATCACCAGCGCAAAAAAATTATAAAGTATTTGAGATATTTCTTTAGTTGCTAATGTTAATGAACGTATTTTCTGTGGTTATTATTGTTTAAGTTACTAGTTGTTTTAGTATTCTTGTTAAATTGGTTTTTTATATACAGGGTGTCCGGGAAAATGTGGGAAATCTCTCGCACACGTATGGAACAGATGAAAATAACACGACAAGTTCCTATAAAATTTTTCCGTTTAAGCCCCCTGCGGAGATATGATCCCCTAAAGGGGCAGCTAGAAATCGATTTTTCGTGAATAACTTTAAAGCGCTCTGTATAATTTGATAATATTTTAGTACGATGCATACTAGTAAAGACCTCTTAAAATAGTGCCCTTGAAACTTATGTCGCTTCTTTAGTTTGCCAGGGACGGACTAGTTTTCGCACATTATTGATAATATTTTTACGCCCTGTATGGTGAAGACACAAAAATATGTTTTTGGGTAGTTTAAACCTTTGCTAAAAAAAGGTACTCTTGTTTGACATCGATAAAATGAGCCGTTTTCGAGTAAAAATTATTTTAACAATAAGAGTTTATTTTTGTTTAATAATACAATATTTTATTTTCGATGTAATTTGTAATTTTTGGATTCAGTATTGAAGTCCTCTCGTAGCAGGTCAGGAAAATAAACTCTTATTGTTAAAATAATTTTTTACTCGAAAACGGCTCATTTTATCGATGTCAAACAAGAGTACCTTTTTTAGCAAAAGGTTTAAACTACCCAAAAACATATTTTTTGTGTCTTCACCATACAGGGCGTAAAAATATTATCAATAATGTGCGAAAACTAGTCCGTCCCTGGCAAACTAAAGAAGCGACATAAGTTTCAAGGGCACTATTTTAAGAGGTCTTTACTAGTATGCATCGTACTAAAATATTATCAAATTATACAGAGCGCTTTAAAAGTTATTCACGAAAAATCGATTTCTAGCTGCCCCCTTTAGGGGATCATATCTCCGCAGGGGGCTTAAACGGAAAAATTTTATAGGAACTTGTCGTGTTATTTTCATCTGTTCCATACGTGTGCGAGAGATTTTCCACATTTTCCTGGACACCCTGGTTTGAAGGTGGTAGACAATGTTATGTTTTCAATAATATTATTTTCTTGCACTTGTCTTTTAATTCTAACCGATACACGACGTTTTGAATGATGTCTATCTCCAACCGGTTTCAAGTTTCCAGTTTTCACTTAAAATTAGTTGGAGATAAACAACATCCGAAACGTCGTGTATTAGTTAAAAATAAAAGACAATGAGAGTCCAAGAAAGTAGTATTATTGAGAGATGGTTGTTGATGTGAAGAAGAAACAGAGTTGGTGAACAACGATCTGGCATAAGAAGCACAAGGCATTTGTTTTAGTTATGTAATACGGAAATAGAAGATATGCTTTAGATTTTTTTGAGGAAATCCAACCTGCAATTTTTTTCTAAATAATTTAAAATTTATAGTTACTTTTTTTTTGTCATATATCGTGTATCATATATAATCTTACAAAACATACAACACTGTATATTGTGGCTTCCATTAAATTAAACAATTTGTAAGTTTTGTTAAACAATGTTCCTTACTCCATTTTTGAAATTGGTAAATATATGAAGTTAAAGGCAAAATAAATTTTATAAAGCCGTTTTCTCATTACTACTTAACGTTTGTATGTTTTTGAGGTTTTGATGTAAAATAATTGGTTTTAAAAAAGAATTATTTTTTGTGTTTGAAAGATTTATTAGAAAGTACAGTTAAGTTACTTCTTCTTTAAAAAAACCAGAGTATAAACGAAAAAACATTCAATATCAACCCGTTTTATCACTTTAATATTCTTTTAGATAATTTCATAATTTAAAGAATCTTTTGTCAAAGGAAAAAAGTTTTTTTTTTATTTTAACATTTCAATTTACTTAATGATATGAAAGAAAATAATGTCAAATGATTGCCAAGGATAATTAAATAATGGTAATTCTGGTAATTTTTAAAACTATGCAATATCTTTGATGTTACATACCTTTAAAATACTTTTTTAATAAGATTTCTCTATCTAAACCTATATTTTTGTTTTTCTTTTGTTTTAAATTTAGCCACAATAAAAATGTAACATTTTTAAGCTGTGCGACGAGACAGCTGTCGACTCCGAGTAAACATTTTTAATATCTCTTGCATTGTGTTCATAAACGTAGGTTGTAGGCACTTATATAAAACAAACATTTTTTTGTAGTTTATGAATTAAAAAAGTGCGACTGTGACAGAGAATCTTAAAGTTTTTAATGGTTTGTTTATTTATAAGTAGTTTGGTCTGATGATGGTTGCAACGACGAAACAAGTTACCATTTTTATAACTTTTTTTTAATTAAGGACTGCAACTTTAAATTTTATTTTTACTTTTTACTTATACAAAGTTTATTAAAAAAATAGGGGCTCTCTTGTAGTAGCTTACTTGTACGTGTACTAAAAGTGTGTTTGTCAACAATGTAATAAAATAATAATTTTAAAAAATCGAAATAAAAAATAATGTGAAAATAAATATAACAATAAATCAAAGTTTGTACGAAAAAATTAGAGACCTATTAGCTACTACAAAAAAATGGAAAATTGTGCCGAAAGTCACTATTTATGTCAGCTGATGATTAAGTATGTGACGTTTAGAATGTATACATTTCTTTTTACACTGTTTTGAAAAATATTTTTTTTAAGTGCTTTTCAATTATTTTTTTAAATAAAGAAGTTGCAACATTTATTCTAAATTGAATGTTAATTTGTTGGCTCAGCCCTCAACTACAAAAAAATGGGACCTCTTCGATCCTGGTCCCGGAGTATAGCGAGCTGACCCTGTTCAGCTCTATTGACCCTTATGAACTGGTCGGTTGCCAGCAACAAAATAAAGAAAAACTCCCCAAATAACCAAAACAAAATCTAATTAAAATATGACGTTTCAGTGGCAGGTTTGCCGTTGTCAACATAACATTAAATTAAATCAAAATTTTTATAGCTAACTAATATTTAAGGTTAATTTTTTAAAATAATTTTATCTTTAAACTTTAAAAAATTTAATAAATAACTTAAATATTAGTTAGCTTTTATTTTTTATTTTATTTAGTTTTTTCTTGACAATGATGTCAGACTTGCCACCGAAACGTCGAATTTTATTCAGAGTTTTTTTGGCGGTTACTCTTTTTTCATTTCCATTTTTTTCGTAGTTTAAGGCGTGTACCCTTTAAATTATAATCGAATAAATGAATCGGCCTAACCAGTGTGAAACTTATCATTTAATTATAAAAAAAATTGTATAAACGGTTGTTGTAATAAACTATATTTCTTCGCCACTATGGCGAATATGTCGTATTGGTAATCCTTGCATATATTAATTACCTCTGGTTACCTATGGCGTTTGTCAGGGAGGTAGCAACGTCGGGAAAACGAAAACTAAAAAGAATTTTAGGTTGGCTTATTTTTTTATATGTTGTTCTCCCTCTTTCTCTGCTGTCTGGCTGGCGGTAGCGGTTGTGTTGGCGCCCAGCTAAGACCTTGAGATTTAGAGCTGTCACCGATATGTCAAAAAATGTAGACCTTCGTCTTATATTATCGTTCCAAGTTTCATCAAAATTTACCGAACAGTTTAAAAGTTAGAAGGGGGACGACTGTATAAATAGCAATGATAAAAGTGTCTGGCAATAAAAAAATATGTTTTGTAAACCTATCACATATAAACATAAGAAAATATTAATTGGGTTTCCTAATTTTCTTTCAAAATATTGGATTATAACCTGTACAGGTAGGATGCAAACTAATAAACGCAACCACTACCACCAGCCAGAGAGCCCAGAGTCCATCCGAAAAAGGAAGGAGAATAATATATAAAAAAATCAGCTGACCTAAAATAGTTATTTGAAAACGTTGCTACCTCCTATGCTATTATTTCCAGTGCATGAGCAAAGTCAAAATTTGAATTTAGCGGGTCAAAATGCATATTTAAACTCTGTAAATTTTTATCGGCTACGAAACAGCCTTGGCCTCCAGACTAAGAGCTATCTAAACAAAGTACTTTTTAGTGACACCACTGCATTTCTACAACAAAAAAATCACATACATCAACAGCTGTGCCATTACCGAAGCGATCTATTTTTGAATTTAGACAGATCGCCTCTCAGGCTCATTACCGAACACCCATTATTTTTGTTTCAAATGCCGACGAAATTTTAAATTATAGCACTTGAGATCCCCTACATCTGTTTTTGTCGACACCGCAGCGAAATAGGTTAATAATTCAGGCGAAGATGACAAATTTTTGAATGGTAATGTGGAAATAATTATGTGAAGTAAGAAGGTCAAGAGGAGTCAAAGTTTATTAAATATTTTTTTTATGGCAAATTATGTAAAAAAAAATAGTCAAGAGCAAGTTAGCCTATAATACCGTTATATTTTCCGTATTGAAAATTACTTACTTTGTTTCACACCACCAAATTTTTTAGCTCAAGGTTTAAATCGCGTAATGCATACTTTTGTTAGGTTCTAACTATAAGTCTTATTTTTAAAAAAATGGGTTTTTAGTTTAGTCCATGGTTGTATATATGTTTAGTTTTTACTGTTTCCAATTAAATTGATTAGATATTATTAGTGCAGTTACAGAGAATTTTAAAACAGTGGTCACTGACCTTTGGATATTTTTTAAAGGAAATTATTTTATGCAAGTATTGGTTTATTTTGTCAGATAAAAAATATTATGGCAAAAGATGACGTCACAAACATAACCTATATTTTCGGATAAATATAAAAAATCGAGCGCTCCTTATTAAAAAGTTTATCTTCCTTGACTTTGACCCCCTATCTATAACTTCAAACATTGGGCGCATTCAGAAGGACTGCTTAGCCGCTGGGTAGAACCACTAGTGGCCGCCAGATGGTATATCTTTCTCACTTTGTTCACACATAAAACTATAATAATTGCTATTCGTTTTTCTTGTCTCCTGAAAAATTTATAATTTTACAGTTGCGTCGTTGTTTTTCCGGAGCGGCGATATAAAATACGGATTTCCAAAGCTATTTGGTCTTGCGGCTGATGTGGATGGTGCTCCTGGGTCTATCAACGATCACTAGTGTGCATTTAGCACTTCTTGATAATATAAAAAAATAGCGTAGTGTTATATCATTATGGCGCAAATTCCATTGGTGCACTCTATGTTGTCTAAAATTTGCATTTAATACTTGTTGGCATCACCTCTTGACACTATTTTTCTCAATATTTAAATTTTTATTTGCTTGTTTGAAATTATAAGTAATGCTGCCCCTGATCGCACCTTTATAAATATAGTATTGATTTTTTTAACCCGTTTAATTCACAAAGAGATTAAAATATCCTTGTCGGGAATAGCAAACACGTCATTCAATAAGTGCATGTCCTTGAGAAACGATCAGCAATAAATCAAACTACCCGGTATGTTATTACCGAGCTGCCATTAAATTCAAATTACCCTGTAGGCACGAATTACGCGCCCAGTCTAAATTTATGTGATCACGAACAGGGTTGGTAAATGCCAGGCAAAATGTACAAAGTTTTGTACAGAATAAATACTAAAATTTGTTTATTTTTTAATTAATATGGATTACGCTTACCTAAAATATAGATTTCGCCTTAACTCTTTATATTTATTTAAGTATATTTGACCAAATTTTAAATACCTTTGACCAATTCTCTAAGTGTTACAAGCTTTTAAAATTGGTTGTTGGTTTAATTTTGCTGACCAATCAATTAATTATTATATATCATAATTATAGTGTAAACAAACCCTTTTGTAAACAATGACTTATTTCAGAAAAAATATTAAACGCTGACGAGTTTCTGGTTCCTCACGCCACGCGTCAGGTTTTATCGCAGGAGCAAGACTAAATAAGAGGATCATTTTTAAGTACGTGTTAACTGTTTTACCAATGTTTTTTTAAATTTATATGTACAGTGTGTCTACGTAAGTTGGCGTCATATGGGAAACTTTTTTATTATTAATTTTTGGAAAAAATTCATTTACATAGAAATTTCTGCTTGGTCTAAAACCTAAAAAGCAACCATGAGATATTAAATTGTGTCAGTCATCTACGAAGTTTGGTCAAAATTGTAATTTTGCTCATGAGTAAAGTACCTGTACTTTGGCTAACATCAAAAAGTATTTTCAAAAATAGATGTTGAGAAATAAAAATTACATCTAAATATGCAATATTGTTTATTTACAAAAAAAAAAATGTTTTTTTTTCTGCGATAATGGTTAAAATTTAGGTTTTTACGTGAAGTAGGACAATTTTAAATAACCTTTTTAAATTTATTGTTATATATATAAAACAAATATTTTATTATAAATAAATGAAATTGCATATACTCTTAAGCAAAAATTAAATTTTTGACCAAACCTCGTAGACAACTAATACAATTTTCTATCTGATAATTGCAATTAAGGTTTTGGGCCAGGCAAAACTTTTATAATATTTTTTTCGTATAATTGATAATTAAAAAGTTTACCATATAACGCCACTTCCCTTATAACACAAGTTGGTTTTATAAACGTTTAAAAACATTAAAGTAGATTTTGGGTAACGTACGATAAACGTTCTTAAACGTTCGTGAATGTACTTTAAACATTTTTAAAAATTTTGTGTCGGCAAAAGAACGTTTTTTTGTACGTTTACTAAACGTTTTTATAGTCCCTAAAACATTCTAGATACAGGTTTTTAAAGTTTTCTTGAAAGTTTTAAAAATTTTGTCATAGTATGTTTTTGTTCGATTACTAAACGTTTTTTATAGTACCTAAAACGTTCTAGGAACATGTTTTAAAAGTTTTTGGGGACGTTTAAAAATGTTGTTGTGTAATTTATTGCTGAATTTATACAGATAAAGAACATTAAATTAAAATAAGAATATCCAATTAAAATTTACATATTGAACACATAACCTTTATTTGGAACTTCTAATTGGTTATCCCTATTTCATTTTTTTCGTATTTGCCTGTATAAATTCAGCTTATGTTTTATGTAAATGTTTTTGACATTTAAATAACAAACTACTTTTATTTTAGATTAGGCATAAATAACCTTATTTATTAAATTATATTTTTAAAAAACGCACATTCTACACAACCTATATGTATATACAGTTATGGCCAAAAATATAAGAGTGCATATCTAATTTTAAAATTATTTGTGTTTACATTTACACTTAAGAGTACAGAAATAAAATGCACTTCACCAGCACTACCACAATTATTAGTTAGTTGGGTTAATAATTTTAGTGAAACAAGACGCAAAAACAGCACATCAAGAAATTCTAATCGTATAAAATTCACTAAAATGTAATTTTACAACTTGCAATGCCATTCACTAATGACAGAAGATTTGAAGGTGCGTTCCTACCTAAAATTAGGGATTCCCTGGGTACGTTCCTAACTAATAATACTCCTCGAATATCTTTTTCAAGGAACAACTTTTAAATTTATACAAAAAAAGGTTATATGTTATCCTTAAAAGTACGATTAAAGAATTTTTGTTGTGCAAAAATAATTATTTGAGATTGTTTTATTCATTTCATTGCATTATTCATTTAAGTTCAGAATACGGTAAATAAAAACGTTTTATAAACGCTTTTTTAGTCTTAAACGTTTGGACCTAAAGTGAACCTAAAACGTACGTTTTCTAAACATTGTGTGTTATTAGGGTTACGTAGACACACTGTATAAAAAGCATGTAATGTAAAACGAGTTTGTTAGCGTTATCATTTTATCATTTGTGTACTTTACGGCATTACTTTCAAAATGAATTACCTCTGAACCCAACTATAGAAATTACCGAAAAGACATATCTGTTTAGTTTTAAAATCTCCAGAAAATTTATTTTTTTGTAAATTTAACTTTTTCCTCCAGTTTCAAAAGTTTACAAAAGGTTCTTTCCTGCAACAATCAACCCATCAATTTTCTCACGGGCTGTCGATCAAATCCGTCTGGACGTTTCGGTAATTATCGAGTTATATTTTTGCCAGTTTACCACCGGTTTAGAGCCAGTTTATGACTGTTATTAGTCAATCGGGATAAGCCGCGATAAATTATTGTAATTTTGGCTAAAAAGGTCGTAAATTATTGACTTCACGGAAGCAAATTGAAAGGAGAATTTGCCTTTTTAAATAACTCAAGTGAATTATTTAAAAAAGGGTACTTATCAAAATATTAAAAAAAAAACTATAACACAAATTTAGAATGGCAACTTTTAAAAGGTACGTGTTTTTTTATTGATGGAGGAAAGTGACCAAATATGGAATACCATTTTGTCTTTTACAGATAATTTTTATAAACATTATTAATAACACACTATTTGTAGTAATTATTAAACAGCAGCAGGTTTCACAATCTAGAAACTCTAGGGATAAAAGAACGAACAGAGTAGCAAGTTCGGGACCTGTCCAGTTGGACCGTATCGGGATGCATACGTGGAGCACTAAGAGTTTCTCTAGGGAGAACCGGAAGTGGAGGAATTATACTGGACAATTCTTTAGAGCAGAATCCAGGGAAGTATTTATAAAAAAACGATAAATCACCCACAGGCCGACGATAAGCGAGAGACGAAAGCCCCCTGTAAGCGAAGGATCATTTATAAGGCGAACAGCCCTTTTTACCTAATTCTTTTCTTTTAATTATTTTTATTTTCTGTTAGAGGCTTTTTATATGATCAAGAAACCCAAATATGGAATAGTCCCTAAATTGGATACTATGATCGGTCCATCTTTGGATTTTCTGACGACTTTAAAGTAATTTTTATATTTAAGAAAATAATACAATCAAATACCGTTAAAACCTATAACAGAAGTTCTAAACTATCTCTAAAAGTTATAAAAATGGTATTTTGTGCACTTTATGTTTAAAAATACGTATTTTTAAATACCTTAAAATGTTTTGAGAAAGCTGTAAAACAAAACGTTGCTACAGCGACGAAAAGGCTTGCTCTACTGACATGTTACCAATTCTACTCGCGAATGGGTATAAAAAAAGAGACAAACCATTCTGATTGCATGTGTGAGTTTCCGTTTAAGAGAAATGCCGGTATTCCATATTTAGTCACTTTCCTTTAAAAAAATATTGAGAACTTTTTTCTGGTCACTGTATGTCCCATTTTTTACTGTAAAAATTCCATTATAATCAAGATTATGATATACGCAAATATACAGAGTGTAATTTAATTGACAGCTAAAAATGCAGGGTATAATTGCTTGGCTCATTTTGGGAAGAATGTCCTAAACGTCTTAACTTTTGACGTACAGGGTGTTAAAATTAAAAAAAAAAAAAAAAAAAATTAAAAACACTTATTGTAGTAAAAACTGTTATAATACTGGATACAAACCTTATTAAAATAAGTATTTATTAGTTTTGTTACATATTTGCTAATAACAAATTATAAAACATAATTTTTAAAAGAAAAAGAACCTGCAATGCTTCTTTTATGGTCTAAAAATATGCAATTAAATGAATTTTATTCTTTTTCTCTTAAACTAAACAATAATAATATTGCCAAATTTTGGTAAAAAATAGTTGGGATATAAAAATAGTTTTTTTTGTAAATTTTAACCCTCTGTATCTCAAAAGCTAAGAGGTTAGGACATATATTTATATAAACTTTTTTTCTAAAATAAGCTAAGAAATGATACCCTGTATTTTTAGCCATCAATTAAATTACACCCTGTACATTACGACTATGTTTTAAAGATACCATTTTTACCGTTTATCTGACTATTTTTTAAACTATTAGAAAAAAATAGGAGGGAATACACAGAAGTAAACGGTTAGTTTGCAAAAAGTAAAACAGAAGTTTTTATGTAAGCTAAATCTACTTTTGGTATCATGGCGACCAAACCAAAATTAAATATATTAATTTTTTTACACGACGTAAATTTAAAATTATTACTCTGAGGGGTGTAGTCGCCCATTTAAATATACGCATACCGCCGGGGGTACGTGTATATCCAAAAGACACCTTGGAATTAAACCTGTGCCCAGACAAGCACGTTGACGTTGACTTGAGTATGAGAGGCTATACGAGACGCATCATACTCCTTACACCCCAAAACCGTCTTAAACAACATTTGTCCAAAATTTAATCTGTCAAAAGTCAAAAAGGTCTTAAACGACATTTGTCTAAAATTAAATTTGTCAAAAAAGTCTAAACCGACCTAAGTCAAAAATTGCATAGTTAAAAATGTCTTAAACGACATCTGTCTAAAATTAAATTTGTCAAAAATCTTAGACGACTTAAGTCAAAAATTGCATCTTTAAAAATGTCTTAAACGACATCTGTCTAAAATTAAATTTGTCAAAAAGTCTTAAACGACTTAGGTCAAAAATTCATAGTCAAAAATGTCGTAAACGACATCTGTCTAAAATTAAATTTATCAAAAAGTCTTAAACGACTTAAGTCTAAAATTGCATCAGTCAAAAATGGCTTGAACGACATCTGTCTAAAATTAAATTTGTCAAAAAGTCTTAAACGACTTAAGTCAAAAAATGCATAGTTAAAAATGTCTTAAGCGCCTTCTGTCTAAAATTAAGTTCGTTTAAAAAGTGTTAAACGACCTAGGTGAAATATTTCATAGTCAAAAATGTCTTAACCGACTTAAGGCAAAATGGCGTCAGTCAAAAATGACTGAAACGACATCTGTCCTATATTATATTTGTCGACAAAGTCTTAAATGACTTAAGTCAAAAAATGCATAGTTAAAAATGTCTTAAATGACATCTGCCAAAATTAAATTTGTCAAAAAGTCTTAAACGACTTAAGTCGAAAAATGCATAGTTAAAAATGACTTAAACGACATCTGTCTAAAATTAAATTTATTTAAAAAGTCCTAAACGACCTAAGTCAAAAATGTCTTAAACAACTTAAGGCAGAATGGTGTCAGTCAAAAATGTCTTAAACGACATCTGTCTAAAATTAAATTTATCAAAAAGTCTTAAACGACTTAAGTCAAAAATTGCATAAGTCAAAAATGTTCTGTTGTTAAAAAAAAAACGTTTTTACCTATGTCGCTCTTGTTGGGCCTTCTCCACAAGCTTTATTCGTGTTATCTTCCTGTGTCCAAGTTTTGTGATGACAAGTGACCTCTGTCTCTTTCCTGAGTTAAAATTTTTTAACTAAATTTTGTACTTCATAAAGTCGAAGATTGTTAAAGGTTTCTTGGATAGTTTCGCAAAGTGATGTTTAAATTTCTTCTTCTAAAATTTTTTCTCCATTATCATAATCCTATTGCTGCGAATTAGATTTTTTGTCTTGTGAATGACTCGATGAATGATTTTACAATTTTGGAACTTAAGAATTACTTGCTTTTGTTTTTTTTTCAGTTACCGTCCACAAAGAAAAGGTTGCATTTCCCAAAGTTACAGGTTTTTAACAGTTTCTTAAATAGTTTTGTATTCTGATGTCTAGAGTTCAGTATTACCAAAAAACAGAAAGTATTTCTTTAATTTTACTTTAAGGTTGTTGTTATACAGATTTATTTTTCCAATTTGTAAATATTTTGATAACTGATTTTGCCACTGTAGTACTTGACAATTATTCGCTCCTGTATTTTTTTGACTTCGTGTCTTAAATAAAATGTTGCATTTTACGAGGTAAAAGTGATAAAAGTTTCTTAAACAGTTTTGCACACTGATGTGTAGAATTCGATATCTTCAAAAAACTAGGACGTATTTCTTCTATATAAGCGAAGTCTTGTGAATTAGGTTTTTCTTCTTGTGAATGCTTTGATGACTTGTTTTGCCCCTGTATTACTTAAAAATAATTTTCTTTTTTCTTTTTTAGCCTTTATCAAAATATTGCATTTCACAAGGTCGAAGAATTGCTTATTTCTCCCTTATTACTTCATAATCCTAATCACGCGGATTTGATATCTCTTTTTGTGAATGCCTTGGTTATTGGTTTTGCCATTGTAGTACTTAAGAATAATTAACTGCTTTTCTTCTTCTGTCCTTAACCCTGAATTTCACAAAATAAAAGGTTATGAAAACTTTCTGAAATTGTTTTGCACACTGATGTGTAGAATTCGTTAACTTCAAAAAACAAGACGTATTTTTTCATATTACTTCATAAGCGTCTTGTAGCTTGAGATGAAGATTTTTTGTTATGTGCCTTGATGATTGGTTAAGCCCCTGTAGTACTTAAGAATAATTTTTTCTTTCTTTTTCTGTCTTTACATTTTACGAGTAAAAGATTTTTAAAACTTTCTTGAATAGTGTTCATACTAATGTATATTCTATATTATCATGATGAAGAAGGACGTATTATCTCTATATTACTTAATAAGCATAGTTTAGCGGATTATGTTTTCTGTTTAGTAAATTCCTTTGTGATTGTTTTTTTGTAGAACCTGAGAATAATTTGCTTATTTTCTTTAACTGTCTTTAACAAAACATTGCATTTTTAAAATTTTATTAAATTGTTTCGTACACTGGTAGGTAAAATTCGTTATCTTTAAAAAACAGGATATATTTCTTCTCCATTCGCAACAGCTTAGTGTTACGGATTAGATTCTCCGTTTTGTGGATACCTCAATTGTTGATATCCGTTATCTTAAAGGACAGAATGTATTTCTTCAATATTAATTTATAAGCCTAGTCCTGCGGATTTTTTTGTTTCAGTTAACTTCCACAGGGAAAATGTAGGATTACACGAGTCGGACGTTTTTAAAAGTTTCTAGAATAGTTTTTAGACTAATGTATAGAGTTAGATATTTTAATAAGGCAGGACGTATTTTTCTATATTACTTTATAAGCGTAGTTCAGCGGATTATGTTGTCCGTTAAATAAATTTCTTGACGATTTGTTTTGTCCCTGTAGTACTTCGAAATAATTTGCTTGTTACTTCTTCAGCCTTTAATAAAATATTGCATTTTACGAGGTCAAAGGTTAAAAAAATGATTTGTTTAGCACACGGATCTGTGAAATTTGTTATTTCCAAAAAATTATAATAGAACGTATTTTTTCCATATTAGGTTATAAGCGTTGTCTTGTGGATTAGATTCTCCGTTTTGTGAATGCCTGGATAGTTGGTTCTGCCATTGTATTACTTAGGAATTTCTTCTATATTACTTCATAATCGTAGTTTTGCAGATTTGTTGTTATTCTGTTTCTAAATAATTTGCTTTTTCTCTCTTCTGAGTTAATGTCTTTATCAAATTGTTGTATCTTTCAAGGTTAAGGGTTTTTAAAAATTTTTTGAATAGTTTTTACCCATTGATTTGTAGAATTCGTTATCTTCGAAAGTCACTTCACCGAACGTAAAATTTTTGAAAGTTTTTTGAACTCTTTCGCACAAATATGTAGCATTCTTTATCTTTGAGAAGCAGGGCATATTACTTCATGGTCATAATCCTGCGTATTTTGTTTTTCGTTTTCTGAATACTTGATGATTGGTTTTGTCATTGATCTCTTTAAGAATACTTTGCTTCTGTTTTTCTTCTAAGTTAATATCTTTTAAAAAAATGTTGCTTTAAAATGAGTTTGAAAGCAAAATTTTTAAAAGTGTTTTTCATGTTGTGAATGCCACAATAGGTTTTACCACTGAAGTAATAAAAGAATAATTTGTTTCCGTTTTTCTTCTAAGCTATTATCTTTACACAGGAGTTTCAATTTTACGAGTCAAAGGTTTTTAAAAGATTATTAAGTATAGTTTCTAAAATTTATTATTCTCAAAACACAGGGCTTATTTCTTCTATATCATTTTAGTCCAAGTGTAGTCCAGCGGACTAGGTATTATTTTACTGAATTACTTGATGATTTGTTTTGCCCTTGTAGTAATTAAGAATAATTTGCTTCTTTTCTCCTTCTGTCTTCAACAAAATAGTTCATTTCACAAGGTAACATGTATACGATTCTCCGTTTCGTAAATGCCTCGAGAGTTGGTTTTGCCAATAAAGAACTTAAATATTATTTTCTTTTGTCTTTGTTTTGACGAAACTTTTTTAATCGATTTTTCTTAAACAGCCTCGTGTAAAGTTCTGTTTAGTCTCCGTCAAAACGCAGAACGTATTTCTTCTCTATTGCATTATAATTCTGGTCTCGCGGATTTAGTTTTTCGTTTTTTAAATGCTGCTGTGTCATTGGTGTACTTGAGGCTAATTTGCTTCTGCCTTTTCTGTTTAGTTAAGTTTAACAAAGAAAAGGTTGCATGTTACAAGTCAAATGTTTTTAAAGTTTTCCACACTGATGTGTATAATTCGTTATCTTTAAAAAGCAGGACCTATTTCTTCTATACTGCTTCATAAGAGCAGTCCAGCGTATTAGGTTTTCCGTTTAGTGAATCTCTTGATAATTGGTTTTGTCCAGTAGTACTTAAGAATAATTTACTTCTTTTTTCTTCGGTCTTTACCAAAATATTGCATTTCACGAGATCAAAGGTTTTTAAAGGATATTTCTCGTCTAACATACTTCATAAGCGCAGTCTTGTGGATTAAATTTTCTTTTTTTCCAAGATAGGGCCTTTAACAAAATGTTGCATTTCTCGAAGGAAGGTTTTTAAATGTTTGTTAAATAGTTTTTAGCCATTGATTTGTAGGATTCGGTATCTTAAATAGTTTTTGTATTTAGCGGATTTTGTTGTTCTTGTTCCGTCTTTAACAAAATATTGAATTTCACGTGGTTAAAGGTTTTTAAAAGTTTTTGAATTTGTTTCGAACACTGTTGTGTAAAATTCGTTGTCTTCAAAAAATAGGGCGTATTTCTTTTATATTACTTCCTAAGCGTGGTCCTGCGGACTTCGTTTTGTAAATACCTAATTTCATGGTTTTGCTGTAGTACTGTAGTATAAAAAAATAATTTTAATTTTTTTAAACGAAATGTTGCATTTTACGAGATAGAAAGTAGATTTTTTTAAAGTTTTTTAAACAGCTTTTCATTGATGTGTAAAGTTGGTTATCTTTAAAAAGAAGGGCGTATTTTTTCTATATTACCTAAGATTTGTAGTTCCGCGAATTAGGTTTTCCTTCTTTTAAATGCCTTGATGATTGGTTTTGCCGTTGTAATACTTGAGGGCAATTAGTTTTGTAAATGCCTTAATTAATCGATTTTCCATTGTAGTACTTAAGAATAATTGGCTTTTATCTTTCTTCTTAGTGAACGTCTTTAAAAGAAATGTTGCATTTCACTAGGTTGAAGTTATGTTTCTTCGTCCCGTGGTTTTTTCCACTTTGTGAATGCTTCAATAATGGTATTTGATATTGTTTTACTTAACAAAAATTTATTTTTATTTCCGTTTTAATTTAATGTTTTCTAAGAAGTTTCAAATTACCTTTTTTAAAAGTTTCTTTGAAGGTTTAGCACTGATATGTAAAGTTTGTTATCTTCAAAGAGCCGGGTATATTTCTTCAATAATATTTTATAATTCAAGTGCTGTTTTTTTGTTTTATGGATGTCTCGATGATTGTACTGTAGTACTTGAGAATAATTTGCTTTTGTCTTTCTTCTAAGTTGATGTCTTCTAACACAACGTTGCATTTCGTAAGGTCAAAGAAAAATTTTTGTTTCTTAACAGTTGTGTGTTTCGCCATGACCTCATCTGTAAAAGCAGGGTGAACGACAAGCACGTTGAGGTTGCCTTGAGTATGAGAGGCTATAATATGAGACGCATCATACTCCTTACACCCCAAAACCGTCGAAAACCACATTCGTTTAAAATTTAATCTATCTGAGATACATAACTAACCGTTCGTAGCCGAAATCAAACCTACGGTCAGTCTCTCATTATTTTGTAGTTTTCTTCAATAAAAAAATAGTGTATAAAAGTATTTTTTTATTCGAAAAGTTTTGGGTCTAATTAAAAGTTTTAAGTAATTGGTGGTTTAAAAAAATGGTATCATAAATGAAAACTAAAACATATACAGTATATCTACTAAAGTTTGCACCTATGGATAACTTTTTTCTTATTTATGTTACGAAAAAAAAATTGTTCATTAAATGTTCTGCATGGTCTAAAATTCCAAATGCATTCATAAGTGGTATATTAGCTATCTCAAAAAAAAATACCTAAATTTGGTACAAAAGAAAAATTGTTTGGGATAAAAAAACTTTTAAATACTTATACAAATTTATTAAAAAAAAAACTAATTATTATTTCTGCGATAACGAACGTTTCTGGGACTTTTCGCTGTTTTAACAGTATTAAAGCTTCTTTAGATATGACATTTCGAAATAAGTATGCAATAAAATTTAATTTTTATCGTTATGGCTTCAAAAACTTTAAAAATAAGTTTTTCGTGTAATTGATTAAGTTGACATATTTAAAAGTTATTTTTAATTCCAAGCATATTTTCTATACAGGGTGTCCGGAAATTAGGAGCACATATTTTAAGAGGCGATTCTGCGTCCAAAATAAACCCTAGTTTCCTATATAGATGTATGTCCAGAAGTGCTTCGTTACCGAGATACGGGGTGTTAAACTTCTAAGAATAAAAACTATTTTTTACCGTATTTTCAACATCACTCAAGATATCTTTATGAAAATTGTTACTTGTCTTTGGAGCATCGAAAGGCAATTCCTGATAATAAAAGGGGTTTTTAATTTGCACCAGTGGCGTCTGTACGGGGTGTACCACTAATTATTGTTAAAAAAATGGTACGCCATTGCTTTTAGTGCAAATAAAAATTACGCGTAATATTCCCATTTTATTTAGAGTAAATTCGATTCCTTGCCTTTTTTTCTTACAAGGCACCGTTTTGACGTTAAAAAAATAAAAACCATTTCAATGCCGGAAATAGTCATCATTTCAGAAAATGAAAAATCTTGGGAGGCTTGTGTCACTGGTAAAGTCAAAATTTATTTTCGGTCAAATAACTTATTAGTTTTGACACTATTGTAATGAGCTGTAAAAATCTTGTTGATAATAATAAACCATAATTATTTAAATATCGAGTTGCGTGATATTCATTTTTATTACGGTGTGGCCCAAGGAAATGCTCGAGCTGCATACGTAAGTACCTACCAGGAGGCATATCCTCATTGAATAATACCATAACCAAGGATGTTCTCGGGAATTCATAGGAGACTGGGAGAATACGGGACGTGATGCAGGTCGACCAAGAAGAACACGTACTGTGGCAGCAGAATTACGCATTTTAATCAATATTGAAAATAATCCGGGGAACAGTGTAAGGAAAGTCGGAGCGGAAACTATTCCGAAAAGTTCTGTTCATAAAGTCTTGTGTGAGCAGCAGCTTCTCATATCAGTATCAAAAAGTTCAAGCGTTATTACCAGCAGACCACGAACGTCGTATGAACATGTGTGCCCATATTCGAAATCAACATTGTTTGTTTACGGATAAAGCTGGATTTGCTCGTGAAGGTCCTATTAATTTACACAACCTCCACTACTGGAATGATGAAAACTCCCATGCAACCAAATATGGGCTGGGATAGTAGGAGATCATTTGATTGGACCCCATTTTCCCCAATCGACTTTCTGGCGAAATTTATTTAGATTTTTAAGAAATCATTTGCCCCCTCTCCTAGAAGATATTCCGATTCAGGTACGCAATTCAATGTGGTTGCTGCAAGATGGCGCACCACCTCGTTTTGCAATTCAAGTTAGAGAATATCTTGATGAACTTTTTCCTAACCGATGGATAGGTCGTAGGGGATTTGTGGAATGGGCTCTCAGGTTACCGGACTTGAATCCGACGGATTTCTTTTTTGGGGATATCTTAAACACTTTGTATACAAGACTCCAGTGAATAACGCTGAACAACTTAGGCAAAGAATAACGGACAGCTGTGAAACTATCAGACGGAAACAGGGGATATTCTTTAGAGTTCGTCAGTCCTTTCTAAGAACACTTAATTTATGCATGGAAATGGAAGGCCAACATTTTAAGCATCTGTTATAGTTTGTTACTATGATTTTTTTAATTGTTGTTATTATTTTCTGAAATGACCACTATTTCCGCCATTGAAATGGTTTTTATTTTTTTACGTCAAAACGGTGCCTCGTAAGAAAAAAGTCAAGGGATTGAATTTGCTCTAAATAAAATGGGAATATTACGCGTAATTTTTATTTGCACAAAAACCAGTAGCGTACCATTTTTTTAAATAATTAATGGTACACCCCTTACAGACGCCACTCGTGTAAATTAAAAAACCCTTTTAATATCAGAAATTGCCTGTCGATTCTCCAAAGACATGTAACAATTTTTATAAAGATATCTTGAGTGATGTTAAAAATACGGTAAAAAGGAGTTTTTATTCTTAGAAGTTTAACACCCCGTATCTCGGTAAGGAAGCACTTATGGACATACATCTATGTAACCACATCGAGCCCGATTTCACGGTGATAGAGGAAAGTGGGGCAAATTAATTCGGAAAAATTTAAAAGCACTTTTCATGCTTTTAAAAATATACATACAATAAAGCATTTTTGTCAAGCTAAGTCCATTGTTGTATGTATGTATATCTCTTTTTTAATAAAAAGATTTTCCTACTTATCTCTGTTCCTTTTTTCCAAACTCTAAGTGTAGTATTGGTGTCTGGAGACACATAACCATACCGATGTCCCACACGACCCGCATCGTGGCACGACCGGGTCTCGTACGGTCTGAAACATGCCCAGCAAATGAAATCATACGTGGATCGGATAGCGCCGGTATTCCCCGAACCAAGCTTTAAGGGGCGTCACCTTTTCTTTTGGTTGTGGTGTGGATAGTTGTTGTAAACAAACAATACAAGAAAAAGTGATTTAATAAGTATTAAAAAGTGTAAAATTAATTTTATTGTTACATCTTGTGAATAATATACGTTACATCTTGTGAATAATATACAAATACATTGTTACTTTTTGTTTTCTAAGTTTTTTTAAATTATTATTTTGAGAAATCAAATAAACGTATGTTTGTTTACTTCTTAAAATGCGGTGTGGTGTATGTGGTCAGGCACGAAGTGGTACGTAACATTAAGCCTACGGCATTTGATTACAACGATACAATTTAAAACTGAGAAACGGTGCAGGTCTCAGTGTGGTTAGACGTGGCCAAACTTTCACCTGTGATATCTTATTTGTAGGGTACAATTTATGATCAGGTGTAATTTAAAGCGTTTTTTTTAACTTACATTTCACCAGGGAAACGCACGGCTACGGGCTCGTTGCGGTTATATAAGGCACGACCTTCATCCGAAAAATAGCACAATTTGAACCACGCGTTGCAAGCCCTCACATCATGCGCACAAATAAAATTGGTGATTCCTGCAATGCGCATGACACACACAAAATTCAGCAGAATGGTACTGTGTATTGTAATATCATTAAACCACACACTAAATTATTATATTGGAAGTGCATAATGGATATTTTTTTACGTATCAACTAAATCTACACCCATAATTCCTAGCACACTCGGGTTTTTAAGGAAAAATTAAATTAAAAATTAACAGACCCGATTGGTCGCTTAACGTATCACAAGTCGTATCTGTGTTCTATATTTTTAATAGGTTGACGTATGACAACTGTTCATGTCCTCTTTCTATTTTTATTGTTTCTTACTCAAATATTTAGTTCCAAGTCAAATTCAGGCAGACTTTGACTTGGATGGATCAGTGGCGTCAAGAATGTGTGCTTTTGGTTTTGCATTGCTTTAAAAGTGATATTTGTTAAAGTAATTCCCCAAATATTTTTAGGTTAAAGTTAAAGCACTTGCAACTTAAATTAGAGGGTTGTATAAACGGTTATTCTAAAATAATACTACAGGATAATCAGAGCTAAAGTCGGCACTATTGCTACCTTCTTTATGATTGGAGATCCAAAGTCGGGTAAATTAGTAAAGTTGTAGTATTTTTTCGCTAATTAACGCGCTGCCAACAGAAAAAAAAAAATGAACATTGGGTTTTGAATTGTAAATTATATTACCCTTCCAAAAATCTATCAAAAAGATTAAAAAAGTCTTTATGTGATATATCCAATTTTTAATAGTTTTGGAAATATGGCCAAACTCAGGAATTTAATAGTAAACTGGTATTTTTAAATAAAATACCCTGTTTCTTGCATGACCATTAAAAGATATTTTTAAGAGCTTTAAAAAAAAACACATCTAATATGTCTATTACTTGTAGATTTGAAAGTATGACCATCCATATCTAAAAAAGTAAATATATTGTCTATTTTTTTTCGATACTAAAGTGTAAAGAGTGCTAATACCTAAAAGCTGTAGATCTAATGGAAGTTTAACATAAATTTTGGAATTGTATGGTAGTAGTATTTTCAAAACTATAACAGATCAACATACAAAATGTGGAATTTTCCTAAAACTCTCTAAAATTTCTATTTAATGGTGATGCAATATTTAGGCGGTTTTATTTAAAAAATGCAAGTTTACTATTAAATTCCTGAGTATGTCCATATTTCCGAAACTATTAAAAATTGGATATATCACATAAAGACTTTTTAAAAGCTCTTTAATAGGTCTTTTGAATGATAATATAATTTACTGGGTGCTCCATTTAAAAAATTAACCTTTTTTGCAATAAATCAAAAACCCGATGTTTATTTTTTTTCTGTTGGCAGTACGTTAACTAGCGGAAAAAAATTCTACAATTTGATTAATTTAACCGGCTTCGTATTTCAATAATAAAAAGTTAGCTGTAATGACACTTATCTTATTTAATAACATTTTCAAAAATTGTTCCAGGTGACGTCAAAACAACTAAATGGCATACTGTCGTGACCCCTTTATGTAGGGACTCCGGTTTTATTGACTTATTACGTCTCCATTAAATTATAGTGCTGTCAGAACAGACGTTATATATCGACTTAAACAAATCTCCGGCTTTTAATTTTTTAAAACGAATAAAAGCGATAAACCATTCGATCGGCGCCACGTAATTCTTTCATTTTTGTTTAATTCCTCTATTATTACTTCTCCGTCACAGACGGAACGAAATCATAGTGATTGACTTATGCCGGCCTCCTAGTTTCTGGCAGTGGCTAATGTTCCGTACTTACGGTAAATAGGGACTTTTGTGGTCCGCCTAACTGGCAATTTGTACCGGTGCCGTGTTATTAAGCTAAATTACGGGCTTTTATTCGATAAAAGGCCAAGGACAGTCATTATGATGTAGACCGAAGTATACAGAAGAAATAATTTAGTAGTTTGGATTAGTGGTGAAGTTAAATATAATTTGGATATTGACAAAACGTAATTTACTCATTATTAGGAAAGTTTATTCGATAATGTTACCGCCATTAATTATATTGTGATTAGGGGTATCTATTAGTAGTTGTTTTAAGGGTATTTACTAACTTATATTAGGAGGTATTAAAAAATAATAAGAAAAAAATCCATCTAAAATATCGAAAGAATATTTATTATTTGTATATGGATCAATCAAGTTTTATTTTTCCAAGCGCGAAATAACTCTGTCGCTGGTAAAAAAAAGAAAAGATACCTATATGAATATATGTGTTTTATTAATCACTATTTTATGAGTTTTAATTTAAAGAAATCCGTAACCAATGACTATTTTTTTAATTTTGCAATTTATTACTTTTAAATAGCTCTTCAAGTAATTTAAAGGGACATGTTTTATAAAGTTACTCTTTGTCCCCTTGCAACACTACTATAAATAACTTTATATTCTTAAACATCGCATGTATTTAATCAACGGCAATTTTAAATATTATATTAATTTATGGGGACTTATTAGGAAACAATTTGCTTTGTTTTTTAAGTAGTCTACTTTGAGATTTGTTTTATTTTCATATATATCTGGTCCCAGAAAAGTCCTTTTGTCCCTTGAACGACGGCCATAATTTTTTAAAATGAAAATGTAAATGACGTAGTGTCCACACTGTTAGTAAGTGGATATTCTTGGTAAATGATTGCGACCGATCGTCATTTTTTCTATTAGTACTGCGGCCGGGCGGCCCCAGTTGACCAAGTATCGTAAAAGGCAGTGGTTGGCACCTATGTGTGTCTCTAGGACAACCAACAGAAATTCACCTGTAATTAATATTATTTAAATAAATACTGGTGTTTAAGGTTATTTTTATTCTAAATTTTACTGTGAGCATCAAAAACACTCCGCTGACTGCTTAAATGTAGTAAATAATAAATTTTAATTTTAGTATTTTCTCTTCTGCCTCTGGAAAAACGTATCGAAGTAAACGTTTAATACAAAATAACTCACTTAAGACAAAAAAGTTTCTTATTTTTATATTGTAAGTGGCTACATATAAAAAAAAACAATACGAGCTAAAAAAATAAAAAAAAACAACATGTTACTGGCTGCGTTTAAGATACAACTACCGATAAAATATAAACAAAGGTTGTCACTTTACACCCCCCACAGACGCTCATCTCTACCCACGGTCTACCCACGGTCTACCCACGGTCTACCCGATCGAAAGAACTGTACAGTTTTTATTCAGGTAGACCTGAGTGTGTGTGGGCAAAACTGTACAGTTTTTTTAACCTGTTCAGGCGACCGAAGTAAAATCAAAAATATCCTATTTGTACCCGCCACAGACACTCAGGTCGACCGTAAAGGTTGTAAAGTTTTTTAACCTGTTTATTTTAAAGGTGACTGAAGCCGGCATCCTTTGTGAACTCGAGGGTGAACTGGTTTATTTGTAATTGAAAAAATACATAGTAATTGATTATAGCAACAGAATTTTTTAAACAATGCAAAACATTTTTGGGTTATTTTTTTTTTAATTAAAAATAATAAACTATAGGTAAACTCCATTTAATAACTTAATGATTATAAATATAATTGAAATATCATAAAAAATACTAAAATTAAATAAATGTAATATACAAGGTGTCCCATAAATAAAAGCTTATGTGTGCGAAGTTTTCTCTCCGTTAAATTAAAGGTTGTTTTGTAAGATAATAAAATTGAAAGTTAAGATTATACTCCCAACTCGGACCTATACTTAAAAAGGTAAAAGTTATTATCTTGTTTTATTAATTACAGACTTTACCATAACTTTTTAGCCAGCCAATAGCGGTTTTGTTTCAAATATATAAAAAAGGTCGCTTCTTATTCAAATCTTAGACTAATTGCATATCACTATGTGAAAGTAATAACAAATTTTAAAAGAAAATAACATTAACATTTAAACTAATGACTTTTAATCAATCAGGTATCTTTTAAATTTTTTCAATGTCTTTGGGTGTCCAGAGGCAAGTAATTAGGTTAATTTTATTTTCGTTTTCTTAAATAGTAAGTAAGATAAAAAAAAACTTAATGACAAAACAAATGTATTTTTTAAGCAAAGAAAATATGAATATAAAAGACAGCCCAATCGAAACCGAATGAGGAATATGTAAGATAATATTTAAACTCTAAATATTTTTAAAAATTTCAACACCCTGTATTTTGAAAATAATGTTATTTTGGGCCCTTTACAGTGTGTCCAAGAATGGACTTTTAACTCTACCTCTAAAATTTTTTATTTTTATTATTACAGAAACAAAATATCTTTGTCTAAAAGCTAAAAGTCATATTAAAAAATGCCCTATGATATACAGGGTGGTTCAAAATCGCAAAAATAAATGTTTAAAAATCAAAAAAAAAAAAATTGAAAAATATATTTGGAAACTACCTAATACAAAAGCATTAAAAAGTAAGTTTTATCCATTTTTTATCATTTATGATTACTCGGGAAAATTAAGTGTTAACTAAAATAATCTTCACATATGCAAACATTATTAAGTTAAGTTAAAATGCATGTAAATATTATCCAAAGGGTAACGATTTATTTAACAAAAAATAAAATTTCTATTACGTGTTAGTATTTAAATAAGTAAGTACTTACAAAAATATTCATAAGAGATTTTTTATATTGGCATAATACCATTTTCGTAATTTTGAATCTCCCTGTATATCATAAGGCGATTCTTTTTAACGCTTTTATTTTAAAAATATCTTCGTATATTGTACGTTATTGTAAAAAATATTTTTTAATTTGTTCTTTTTACGTTAACCTTAAGTTTTTCCAGAAACCATAATCAATGGAAAAAAATATTTTAAACTTTTAATTACTTTTTTTATTTTTAATTATTATTAATTACTATTAGAATAGTAGGTAGTATCAAAAATATATTATTTTTTTTTCATTTTTTTCAACGAAATATTTCGCAATTTTAAACCACCTTGTATATCCTGCAGCGATTTTTTTCTTTTCTTCAACACCGTTATTTTCGTATTTAAAATATATCTATATATATATTATATATATATATATATATATATATATATATATATATATATATATAGTTATATATATATATATATATATATATATATATATATATATATATATATATATATATAGTTATACCTTTCTAGTAAGAAGATAGTTATCTACAAGTTCCCTTTTACACTTTTTTTCTATTTCAAATATTAACTGAGCTACGGAAGAAAAAAAAAGTGGACAAAACGGTTTTTGGAAACATCTAGTAAGCCATGATTATTTTGAACGAAATAAAAAGCTATTTAAACTAAGCACTAAAAAATACAGTTCTTTTCCCATTTAACCATCTCTGTAGCGGCAGCGGTTTTCAAGATCACTGTACTAAACATCGAAAATAGTATACCCTGTATAATACATTTTATCAAAGAAGAAAAGTATTTAAAGGCCTCAATAAGAAATATTTTATTCTTAAAAAAATCATAAAAAAACAATAAAATCAAACGAAACTATATATTGCGGCACAGCAATACCGTATTTGTCATTTAACCTAAACATTTATTTAAATTATATAATTTTTAATTATTATATCCTTAAAAAGAAATCTGTTTACGGCCGACCGAAGGAAAAAAACTGTGCAGTTAAACCTGATTGCCCCACACACGCTCAGGTCTACCTGAATAAAAAACTGTACAGGTCTACCATGGGTAGACCGTGGGTATACCCACGGTAGACCGTGCGTACACCTGAACGTCTGTGGGCAGCGTTAGACTGTCTTCTTTTCACGCATTGGCAAAAATTGTCCATGAAGTCCCACTACATGTATATTACATAATTATTATGGAGAATAATACATAAAGTTTTATTCATAAAATTATCGTACAATTATAAAAAAAAGGTAACCTAGCTTATTTTTCGTAAAACTAACTTTTTCGATTATTTTTTTTCAATTAAAAAAATATTGGTGTGCACTCCTTTTAAAATATCTGGGTGACAATGTTTAACAAATTGTGACTTTGTCAGTAAGCAATGCTAAGTCAGTTGTCTAAAAATAAAAGGCCCAAAAGTCTACAGAATTGACAACAAGTGCATAGTGATACATTTTTTTAAGAATGGGAAGTTTGACAGCACGAGCCATTAGGCGAGTGCGGCAATCCTCTTGAGTAAAAGAAAAAAGACACTTTATGCATGTGTTACATACTATATAAGACCGTATAATAATTTTCCAAAATACCGTTTTATACATGTTTTATTTATTCCAAGCTTATTAATTTTAATTTTTGCAGCACACCCATTATATTGCAACAAAAAATTATAGCCCCCTTATTTTTTAAGAGACAATAATTATTCTCTTCATAACTATGCATTTATTATTTAATTTTGGAAAATTGTATGTACGTATTTTGTAGACATAATTCTAAAACAGTATAAATTCCTTTTCAATTTCTTAGTCATCCAAATTCATTATTACTATTAATTTTCAATAACATCTATATAGAATTATTTGCAAGCTGTCAAATTTTAAAACTAATGACACATGAACTAAAAGAAATAATGACGAAATCAAAGGTAACTTAACCCTTTGGTTCAGCTGATATTGCTTTTACAGTTACATTGCATAAATTAATATTTAAGTTTATTGTAGTAGGCATTGAAGCAAAACGCTGATTCAAAGTGTGAGAAAAGGTTCGAAGTCTTAAAAAAGTTACTTTTTAACACTTATGTAGTGTACTAGATTGTAGAACTTCATGGTGAAAAATAAATATTTATTTAAAGCTGTTATTTATTTTAATTTAATATATTTACATTTATGTTTGCGCTTGACGCTAATGCTTTAAATTTTGAAATTTTTTGATGTGTTAAAATTCTTTAAAGAAGTTGGTTTGAGAAGCCGGTTTAAGTAAAGGTAAGGTGATAGTTCTGGTTAATTGTACGCCATTTTTATGAATATAACTGTTATACGTGGCATATTGATAACCTCGTTTATTTAATTAATTTAAAAACATGTATATTTTTTATGTTTTAATTTAATTTGAACATTAAATTAATTATCTAAAACATCAAATAAATTTATTTTTCCCGTTAATTTAATTTGGATTATTAACATTGGTGAATCGAAATTTATGCGGTCGGAACGCGACGAAATTCATAATAAAATAAATAATAATTTATTTAGGTTGTTTATAAATTAGGATAGCAAATATTTTATTAATGCCCGACCGATAAAATTAAAACCGTAACCGAATCATTCGGTTTGCTCGATTAAAATTATTCCGAATTAAATAAATTATTTATTTTAAGTAATAAATGCGGCATTTGTTTAAAATTTAGTTGGAATATATGGGAAAATAATGTAAAGAGTTTTTTCGTTAATATTAAATTATTGTTTTTGTTAAAATTTGAAATAATTTATTAATTCATAGGTTGTAAAAATGAAATAACAAATAGAGATAGTCATAGGCGTATCTGTATTTTTAAGAGGAAAATGTTTTACGTCTTTTATAAACCTTTTTATTTTTCAGGCATTTTGTGGATACCATGCCAGTAAAAATCTTCTTCTTTTGCTGCGAACCATTCATTAAGCCATTTTATTATATATCTTTCTGTGGACCGAAGCGCTGCTTAGCTACGCAGCGACCTGTGGATGCAAACAAACGAAAATCGGAGGAAGCCAAGTCTGCTTAGTAAGCCGCATGTGGTTCCCAGCTAAGTGCCTCAATGTCTCACGAAAAAAATTGCCGTATGTGATGGAGCATTGTGAAAAATAAAAATTACTTTGTGTGCCTTTTTGGTACCTATTTTGGTATTTTTTCAAAGCAGTAAACGGTTTTGATTTCTAAACTTTTATTCATAACTGTTAGTAATAACCATTACCACTGGTTTAACAGCTTACAACAGACCAGACCCTTCTGATCCCACCAAACACAGAGCATCGTCTTTTTTGTCAAAGCGATTTAGTCATGAGGTTGATCTAGATGGTACTCCAGGGTCTATCTACAATTTTGTAGACTTTGGATTCCTGAAATAAATTTACTTTTTTATTATGTTACTGTACGATGCTAGAACGACTTCTTGTTGGTATTGGAGATCAAGGAATTGAACAAATACTGTTCGCGAATTCTCTTTGTTCGCTAAAAATATTGACATATGGACGCTTATTCTTGAATCTCCGGGAGGGGAACACTCCGGGAACTTTATGGGAAAGGTTATAGAACGGCGGGAACGAATTTTCTCCACCTCAAGAGGTGGAGAACTTTTAATTCCCGGGAGTTGCTTGCTCACAGTGAACTTCTTCTTTTTTTAAGAATACTGTTTTGACAATATTTTCGTGAACTTTACTCACTTCCCGCAAAGTTCTCCTCCCAGAGATTCAAGAATAAGGGTCATGGAAAGCAACAATGCAGCACTATGCACAGACATTGGAATCGCTTATTTCAGGAACGAGTCAACTGACATTTTTAGCAAAAATGAGAATTACAGCGGCTTTAAATTATTATTGTATTACCTAAACTCACAATTTTGTGTAAAAAACCGTCATTTATCATGCCCCTGTATGTGTTTAGTTTTATGAGAAAACTGAGTTTACTGCAGAAACCAGTCAAGCGAAAACTCATAATGCTTTTCACAGTAAATTTTATGGTTGTTCTTTGGTAACCCTCCATATAACATTTTTTGCCGGCAAGGCATTGGCAAAAAGGTATCAAAAAGACATCAAAATGGGCAATTGGCCGTTATTAGGCCACGTGTTGCAGAAAATGTGATGGCATCCATCATTAATAAGTTATGATTAAAAAAATGCGTTTAGGATGATGGCATCCATCATTAATAAGTTATGCTGAAAAAATGCATTTAAGATGATGGCATCCATCATTAAAAAGGTTTTGGCAAAAATATGCCTTTTAGATGATGGCATTACATTATTTTTTCCTAATGACAATAAAATGCATTTTTTACCGTCCAGGGAACTAAAATGTGCATAAATAATGCACATGCATAATGTGTGTTTATGTACAGGGTGTCCCATATAAAATTAAATACTATAATTTTGGAAAAACCATAAGAGATACAAGAAAAGTTAAATGCAGAAGTTGTTCAGTGAAATGTATTTTTTTAGTTTTTTTATCCCCCCTAGAGTTTCTAGACTGTGGAACCTACTGCCAGCGGAGGTCTTTCCTTCCCCCCAAATCTTCAAGTTTTTAAGTCCTGTGTTAAAAAACATCCTCTTACCTTGCTTAAGACGCCCACGGTACGTTAGTATTTAGGCTTTCAGCCTTCGTGGATTGTCCAAAGAGAAAAAAAGATAGAAAGTTTTGTTGTTTATTTAATAAGGTGCACTTAAATGGTTTCTAAAATACAAGATATATTTACAGTCTATCACTAGTGCGTGTCTGAAACTTTTTAATGACACTAACTTTATTGGTGCACCTTCTATTCTCTAGAATCCGCATTTCATACTTTTACCCCTGGTATTTTTTGATAACCCCTTTTTTTATTTAATACTTATCATATATTTCAAAGAAAGCATAAAATCATATTTAGGTGTATAGAGTTTAACTAGTAATCATTTGTACAGTATATGCCGTAATAAAGCAGAAAAGATTATTCTCCCGTGTGAGTTACAGACGTTAGAGACGCTCTATCCGATATTAGAGCAATATATTCCAGGTGTATCAGCGCTACGTCGACATTAACGGCACTGAAGGGAGCGATAGTATAAGATAGAGTCGAATTAAACAACTGCTTCTATGTTTAATTTTATTTACTCTTTAATAGTTAGTTGTAAAGATTTATCATTAATTAATAATGTATGGATAATTGTTTTATGTGAATTTTAAGATATGCAAATCCATTTTCCCAAATAATAGGTACAATCTAGCTCATTCTGCATTTGGTAGATAATGATTCGGTAGTGACACACACTAAAATAATTTTGAACTTGCATTGTCTTTACTTTTTTATCACGATGTTTTAGACCAGAGTTTCTTAATCTGTGGTTTCCGGAACCCTGGGGGTCCGCGAGCATGTGTTAGAAGTGTTCTATTTTTATAAAGGAGGTCCTTGAAATTGTGCTTAATTTTCTAGAGGTCCGGGGACTGAAAAATGTTAAGAAA
The DNA here is from genome assembly GCA_014170235.1 of Listronotus bonariensis. Classification (NCBI taxonomy): domain Eukaryota; kingdom Metazoa; phylum Arthropoda; class Insecta; order Coleoptera; family Curculionidae; genus Listronotus; species Listronotus bonariensis. The sequence goes on along the minus strand of JACEGR010006412.1, from coordinate 1,992 downwards.
CGCTATTTTGGACAGTTTTAACTGTGTCCATGCCCAAGTCTAAACTAATTTAATTTCCAAGACTACTAAGCTCATACAAGCCGTGCCAATTCGCAATTATAACCGGCAATTTTTTTCAGTGCGTGGAAAAGATGGTTGAAAGCGACATCGACGTATCATAAATCGTTGATTTAAAAAAATTAACCCACACACATTGATAAACAACATTAAATTCCCTACAAACCTCTTACCGTTTTGTTGTTATCGGGCTTTAAACATTCATTAAATTTTCTTTAAAGTATGTATTGAATTTATTTAAAGATTGATATTTGTAGTAGTAACAAAATCTAAACTCAAAAAACAAAATTGAAAAAATAGTGTAATATTCAAAGCCCGATTACACGAAAAGGGCTTATTTAACGACAATTTGCTATAGAAAAGCTTTTCAATAGAAAATTTAATTTTCTCTAAGAATGTGTGTTGGTAAAATTCTTTTAGATCAACAAAAAAATTGTTTTTAAAAAACTGTTAATCGCAATGATAGACTTTTTAATAATAATATTAAGGGATCCAACTTTTCCAATAATTTGTTCTTTATCATCATTAATATTGATGATGATATTTTCACCGTTTGAAAAAAAATATATTCGTATTGTTTGTCGCTCGAATCAATAGAGATTTATCATAAGTGCGAGCGATAGTAAAAGATTCGAATAACCAAGAATGACGCCCCAGGTCTAGTCAAGGATGGATTTAGGTTTTTGTCATTGGGGGTTAAAATTTTAATTAAAAATATTTTTTTAGGTCATTAAAATAAATAATTAAGAAGTGCAGTGATATCTTTATAGGCATTATTTTTCAGTAAATAAATAATATATACATATCATTTTTAAAAATAGTTTAGTTAAATAATTTCACCGAAAAATAATATTATCTGAGGTTTGGTTTAATCAGTCAAAGTGAGTATTTTGGCTTTAAAGTGGTTGGCTTAAAAAAGTTATTTATGTTACATATATATTTATTTAAAAATGCAACAAAAAATAATACTCGTATGTTAATGGTTTTTGGGAATTATGAAAATACCTAAAAACAAGTCAATGGTAAGACTGAACGATTTATTTCAGTTTAAAAAATATTTAAACATGCATTCTCTAGACTAGTTATTTAATTTTTTCTTCGTTACATACCTATTAGATTTTAGATTTCGGCACTTCGCACATGGGTCGCTGAAACATCGACGAGACCGAGATTCGACGGGCTTTCGACAGTATGTATACGCATATATTCGTGTTTGAAGTGGCGATATCTGTACAGAGACGAGCATTCGTCTAATAGTTAATTTTACTATAGTCTTACCTAATGAAATCATATGTCGATCAGAAAGCGCTGATGTTCCCCGAACCTGACCGCGACGGGGCAAAAACTATCCCTTTAACCCTTTAAATTATCCCACCGGGTTAAAGAGTGCCATATTAGAGCTCTCTAAGACAAGTTCTCGAAAATTATTTTACAGACAGAAACAAAAAATAAAATATTTTCTTACCTGATAGGTTGACTTGTTTTGCTATATCATTTCAAGTTCTTTGTGTGTGATCTTTTCGCAAATATCCTTTTAAAGTACAATTATAAAGTACAGGACTTTTTCAACCTCGTCCACCAATAATATTAAGCAAATCCATCATTGGTACAAAAATTTCTTGACGTAACACTGAAGATGCCGGTAAAAATCGCGTTTTACCGACCCATGTGCGGAAAGTCAACTGCAGGTACAATAAATTTTCAAATAAAGCGCCGAACATTTATTATATGTTTTATGTCGTCGGCACTTTTTGGGGAAAGGGGATAATTACCCCTTTGCCCTCCCCCTTAAATCCGCCCTTGGGTCTAGTGTATACTGGAACAGTGTAGTGTTCACTCAGCACTCCAGTATTAATTTATGGTAAATTCACGTAGTCGCTTTAGTGCGCACTAAGCTCAAATTGTGGTAGTACAGTGCAAATTTGTATATTCACG